>JAAAKG020016055.1:0-20634 GCA_010014905.2 Druon quercuslanigerum
AATATTTATACTAATAATAATGATGAAAAATGAGAAATTAACCTTATTTAAAAAGAAAACCAATCACTAAAAGCGTGAGCTTCGTTATACTGAGAACGAGCTTTGACACCCGCCACTGCGCCAAGCAGCTGGCGCACTCTACTTTGGCCGGATGCGCTAGGATTACGGATCTTTTTCGAATGTACCCATTGACAGAAGAAAAATGAAAAATTGTATTTAAATAGAGTTAGGATTCTGCAATATAGCGGAATGAAGAAAATTTTAAAATTTCCATTGATATTGTCACAGTATCTATGAAACTTTGCAATTGTTTATCTCAGCTTCTAATAATCGCACCTGAAATTTTTTTTTTTATTTGTCCTTCAAAGGCAAACATATTTTTAATGTGAAAATTATTTTTAAATAAATTTTTCAAAGCCAAAATTGGAAAAAAGGAGATAAGAAACTATTTTTTTCGGTAAATGTTGTAAAAAACAATGTAAAAAATTAAAAAAAAAATTTAACATTTTATTTATAAGAGTATAACTTTCACTCTGTCGATTGCAATTAATCGCGTCTTGTTATCATTAATGTTCAAAATTTTAGATGCGATTGAAAAAAAAAAAAATTTTAGCGACCGCCATTTCGAATTTTACAAATCTGAGAAAACGTACATTTTTAAAAGCACATCTTCTATGTTTGACTATGTTTTGACCTCGATATTATTATTTCATTCATAAATGCTACTTAAAAATATAATTTTCCAAAAAAGTTTCATTTTTTGGAAAATTTAAGATTAAGAAAATTTTATTTTTAAAAGTCGACTGACGCCACCTTCTATAGCATAAGAATTTCTGCAATTGTCATCTCTACAATTTTTTTGTACAAGCATATCCTGGAATGCTACAAGCGTAAAACAGTCGAATTTTACGTGCTTCAAGCTGTGCTTGCAAGCTGCAATCAAAGCTTCAGTGGGATTTGTTAACCGGGCTAGGAGTGTGATGCTGAGGTGATGTACTTTCAATAAAAAATGAAAAAAAAAATTACGGATAACATATTCCATTTAACTGATTTTTTGACCTTACTTTCCCGGACTATTATGAAATCTTTACAACTGTACGACATCCTATGTCAATGTCGTTACAGTGTCTTTACGGTATCGTTAAGATATCTTCAGATCATACGACGCCTATACGATATCATAAAGACACCTTAACGACATGGACATAGGATGCCATAAAGTTTTCGTAAAGATGTCGTAACGATGTCGTAAAGACATCGCCAAATTTTGTGCCCACGGGGGACTCTTAATAATATTATTATAGTTGAAAGATAATAATTAGATTTTCAAAATACAAAAAAAATATATGGGGCATTATTACTGAAGTTATCCGAATGAACATTGGCAAAATGTGGTCCTATTACAGGGCAGCCAATGTCGCATTTTTTACTTACGCAAAAATGTGCTATTAAGGGGTAAACATTTATTATGATTACTCAATTAATCATGTAATATTTACCCGTATTCTTGGCTGACATTAAATTAATAAGATCTTCTTTCAATTTTATAAATTGAAAACAAATTTTAGGATTAATTTAATAGACTTCAAGATACTTTAAATGCAAGATTTCAAAACTTTGCAGCGGTTGTGATTTGAGTGACGTATAATTAACTTCTGCACAGGTATTAAACAAAAAATTTGACTGTGCCGTGCATTTTTACAGAACGATATTGTACATTATTACATTTTAATCACATACCTCATTAAATTGTTATTACATTATTGCATCGCTAATGATGTTAAACATAAAATTATTTCTATGACCAGTTACAGGGCTGCTTTCAAAACTATGTCAGTTACCAGTCGAAAATGGGTACCTTGCGGCTCCCACGAGACGTTTGAAAAAGGTAGGTGTTTGCTCAACTTTATTTCTGTGACCAGGCGCAGAAGTACCTTCCCGGCCCGATGGGATGTTGGAAACGGGTAGGGGGTTACCAGCAATATTTCTGTGATCAGTTGAAGGGGTAACTTCGCACCCTGAGGAGATGTTGGAAAGAGGTAGGCGTTTTATTAACATTATGTCTGTGACCAGTCAAAAGGGTGCCTTCCTGCGCCGAAGGGACGTTGGAAAGGGATTTGACCAGAGTTATTTCTGATCAGTCCAAGTTTGACGTCCCGCTCTAAGAAGACGTTGGAAATAGTCAGGGGATTTATTGAAATTATTTCTGTGAACAGTTTAAGGGGTGACTTTCCGTCCTAAGAAGACGTTGAGAAGAGTCAGGGGATTTATTGAAATTCTTGCTGTAACCATTCGATCAGGTGCCTTCTCGCCCAAACAGGACGTGGAAAAGGAATAGGGGTTTTATGAACATTATTGCCTCCACGCCCACACGGAACGTTGGAAAGGGGTAGGGGTTGGAAAACAATTATTATTGAGGGGATCAGTAAAAGGGGTGCCTTTTCACCCCCACTGGACGTTAGAAAGGGCAGGGGTTTGACCAACCTTTTTTCTGTCACGGTTCGGGGGTAGGAGTTTTATTAAAATTATTTCTGTGATCAGTCAAAGGGGTGCCTTCCCGAATCCCCTGACATTGGAAAGGAGTAGGGGTTTGATGATGGGGTAGTATGATAGGGTTTGAAATGGGGTAGTGGTTTGACCAGAATTATTTCCGTGACCAGTTAAAGCAGTTTCTTCCCGCCCCGACATGACGGGACGTTGAAACGTGTTAAAAGCTTTTTTGACATTATTTCTGTGAACTGTCGAAGAGGACCTTCACGCGCCTACGGGATGTTTGAAAGAAGTATGGTTTCCACCAGGATCATTTCTGTAACTAGTCAAAGGGCTGTCTTCTCGCCTCCATGAGACGTTGGAAATAGTTAGGGATTTGATTATCATTATTTTCGAAACTAGTCGAAGGGGCGCCATCCCACCCTGACGGGACGTTGCAAAAGGGTAGAGCTGTGATTAAAATTATTTCTGTGACCAGTCGAAAGGGTATCTTCCTTAACTTACGGAACTTTGGAAACGGGTTGGGGTTTTATCAGTATTCTTTCTGTGACCAGTCGAAAGGTTGTCTTCCAGCCCCGACGGGACGTTGGAAAGGGGTAAGTGGTTGACTTACACTATTCCTGTAACCAGTAGAGGGCTGTCTTCACGCCCCCATTTGAATTTTGAAAAGGGTAGAGTTTCGACCAACATTATTTCTGGGACTACTCAGAGAGGGGATTCTTTTCTCCTCTACGAGAGGATAGAAAGATTTGACAAAAATTATTTGTGTGAACAGTAAAAGAGGTGTCTTCTCGCCCCCACGGGACGTTGGAAAGGGATAGGAGTTTGTCAAAAATTATTTCTGTGACTAGTCAGATAGGGGGCCTTCACCTTCCACAGGACAATGACAATCGGTAGGAGTTTGTCAATAATTATTTCTGTGATCATTGAAAGGGGTGCCTTCTCACTCGCACATGACGTTGGAAAGAGGTTGGGGCTTGATAAAAATTGTTTCAGTGACAATTAAAAGAGGTGCTTTTCGCCCTTATGAGATTTTGGAAAGAGGTAGGGGTTTGGCTTCTATAAGAAAATAACTCTTTAATCACATGAACTTACTAGAAGATGTCTGACAACCCCTTTGGTATACTAGAAGTATGTTTTTGCACCGGTTACGGAACTGATTTTTTCAGCATGCTTAAGGCGATATGGTTTAATCTTTGCATGAAATACTGACTCTGCTTCATTCTGAGCCTAACCCACTTTAGTTTATAGCAATAACTTCAGTCGCTTGTGTGGAGCGTACGTTTTAAATTATTAAGATTTTTTAATATATCAAAATTTCATTAATGCAGCAAAGAGCCGCAAATGAGTTTTGTTTCAAACGTGGCAAAAGTGCTTCAGAAACGTGCAATATTTTACAATGCTCTTTTTCAAAGTAGGACTGTCCTCAGTCCACTGAACAAAATCTGTTGCCGCCAAAACATTCTGCACATTCTTCTCTTGGGTCAGATAATCTACTACTACTTACAATTATTTGAAGTTATTGTGATAAAGTTCTAATATTCAGTTGACGATTGTTTGCCAGGAGTTCACACACGTTCGACGTTCCAGTCCATGACGCTCAGTCAACCGTAAAACGGGCGTAGCACTTAAAAACTTTGCTTCGCACTAGGCCTAACCTTTATTTGAGAAGTAAAGCAATTGCGAATCGTAGCTGAAGTTAAATGTTTATTGAATATGCTATTAGTACTTATTTCTCAGCTGACAGTATTTTAATTAATCTATTAGGTTAACCATAAAAATGAGCGATCCTGATGAAAGTAAAATTAAAATATCGTCAAGAGAGAATCTTGAGGGGAACAAGTTACATTCAAATGAAGATGCTCTAAACATGGTTCAGAACATCGACATATAGAAATGGATCGATAATGATTTGAGGAGAAGGAAAATGGGCTCTAGAGAGAGAGATAGAGAGTGAAAACATATCAGATCTAGACCTGTCTCTTTCTATTCGAGGACTATGTCAAGGGGATCGGGGACCCCGGGTATTGCCTTAATAATCAGTACACTAAAATTTTTTTAACAATTATACACAATATATTATAAATTTGTAGTTATAATAAATTGCATTTTTAAAAACATTTATGCCAAATATCCTGTTTGAGTTAGCTTATAAAAAGAACTTGATATCCTTAAATTCTTTTTGAAATTATATTTAAAATTCTACAATAGTAATCCTTTTGTGAGATCAAAAATAGTGTAAAAAGTTTTATAAATTCGAAGAAAAGTGTCATACAATTTGATAATTATTAAAATTATATGTGGTCTAAAATAAAAAAGTGTACAAGGGAAAGTTTTCTTTATTTTATAACAAAAATTCCCAGTTTTTTAACATCATATTTTAAAACTATTAAAAATTAACTTCAAGGTCTTTACAACGACCACAAACTGCAATGGATACCACCATATTTAATATTTATTCACAGTAAACTTTTATTGAAGAAATTCTAAAAGATACAATAAAACACTATATGTGTACTTATTGGGACATTCTCGATAGAAAGAACGGTCCTGTGCTTCATCAAACTTCACCCAACGAAAATGATCTCGACCAAATCGCTTTATCTAAAAAGAGACAGGTCTACATCTCTTATGCTTTTTTCTCTCTCTAGAGCCCATTGCCGTTCTCCCTACAGCGTTATTGGTCCATTTCTATATGTCGATGGTTCAGAACCATCTATCTTCAGGGGAAACAAAACATAAAAACGCCAGGCAAGTACAGCTTGTGCGAAAAATTTTAAGTAAACGACGAAACATTTACTTCTTTTTAATCAAATACGTCAATATCTAGATGCGTTGTCCATCAAGCGATAGGGTTCTGTGATAAGGCGAAAATTTCATTGCGAGAAAAACATCGTTGTGTTAAAAAATTGACTGAACTGTATAAAACCTGAAAATACCTTAACAATAAGAGCAAGCGAATTTCAAGTGCTTTCCAAGATAAAAGGACGAACTTCCACGATAATTTGGATAAAATATTCGACATAGCTCACGGTGCCGCTCTTGAATGGTTTAGGGTAGAAAAAACAAGGCAATTTCTAATTGCACAAGAAGGAGAGGGTCGTAATGGAGTTACCCAGGAGGTGAATGATAGCTCAATAGAAAGTGTGAAGAAATTCGTGAAGAGCAAGGCATCTTCTGTTATATTCTTTCCTCGCCCCGCATACTCATCACGTTCTCCAATATCATTTGAAAACTATAGTAACAATGAAGAAATGTATGACGACTAAGAAAATGGTGATTTCAATAGAAAGGTTAGTAATTATCAGTTTATATATTAGAAACATTGACTTCTTCAATGGTTTTGGGAAAAAGAAATTATTTTTTCTTTAGGACCCTGACTGGAAACCGAAAACACAAAAGAAACTTCCAAAGATAGAAGTAATCACTTCATCTCTTTTGTCAAACCTTAGACAGAGTTCAGTTATCTAATAGAATGGCAATGTACTTCGTCTCAAGTACAGCAGACAGTTAAGGGCACAACATAGATAATTTACTTACTTACCTTAAATACATAATATATTTTCAAGAAAGCTTCATGATAAATTGTTTTTAGCTGATTTGAATCTAGGTAGAAGCACCATAGCAAAGATAGAAACGAAGAGTGAATGAGGTATGTTTCTGAATTGAAGTAAAATTTTAAATTAGAACAGAGATTACAATTGCATTGGGATGGAAAAAGGGTTTTATCCATGACTGGAAAACAAAAGTGGAATAATTGCCTGTTTTAGTATCTAGATTTTCTGCATTTTGCTTGCAGACATCATATACCTGAAATAATGTTCGAAAGTGTATGCAAAGAATGCATTGGTCCAACATCTGGACCAGAGACTCCATGATTTAAAAAGCTTAGCGAAGCGTGGGAATCTTTCAATAAGACGTGATTCGAAAGCGACTACTTTCGAAATTGCGATCAGAAGAGGACGACCTAATTAAATTTGAACATTCGTAGTTAAGAGAAAATTATCAAACGCGTGAGGACTATCGCGTATTACTTAAAGTCGTCAAATATTTTTTAGGAGATGTTCCAGTTCAGGGTACTCGTTTTATAAACCCAGATCTAATGCACCATGCATGTTGGATGGCAATTGCAATTTACTGCCTGAAAATTGGGACGATTCGAAATCATTATACGTTAACATCTACCGAAACCCAAGACATTATTGAATTGTGCCTTTTTGTGATAAAAATATACATCCGATTTTGGTTTGAGGCTCCTTTCCGATTTCTGCGGCATGGAATGGCTTAGATTAATTTAAAAAATGGGTGAGTTGCAAGTCCATCGATGCCAAAATATCAAAAGTCGCTTGTGAAAACTCGCTGCGATGAAAATCTGACAAATTTGGCAAACAATGATATTGAAGATTTTTTCACTTCGAATGCTTTTCGATGTTTCGCCATCATGCAATTGAACTCGTCATTTTTAAGCTCTAATCCTGCTGGCTGGGTTGTTAACAAACACTACATTAAAGCATTCGCCGTCGTTAGCATACTAAAAGTTGTCAACGACGCTGCAGAAAGAGCCGTGGCTTTAATACAACTGTTCAATCGGTTTTTGACTAAACATGAGAATCAATTGCCGGAACTTTATCTGGGAATCCAAGGACCCATTAGAGAATTTCCTACATGTGATAAAAGTATCCTTCGAAAAGAAAGACATATTATATCAAAAAAACTGAATCAGCGAAAAATTTAAAAACCTCACTAATCGTCTATAAGATAGATGTTTTCTGTGAAATTAATGTTTTTTTATAAGAATTAGGAAATTGTTTAATTTCTTAAATGAATTTTCAACTTTATAGTTATATATTATTATTTAGAAAAAATGATATAGGTATGATATATATAATATTTTAAGCTCTATGAAGGGTATTTTTTTGCCATAAGGGGTAGTATTTTCGGTCAAATTGAGTCCATTTTTTTCTGAGCATACAGTACCAACAGCTGCATTCTCCGGCAAAAATATTATATTTACGAAAATTAAACATAATTAATTATTTTAGTCATTTTGGGACACTTTAAGGCTCCAGAACCGTGGTTTAAAATTATTTTTAAAATAAAAGATAAATATGAATTTATTTTTTCAAAAAATAGAGCAAGTTTAAGGCAGAATTCTACTTTGAACGCTTGAAAAAAAACTATTTTTGTGAATTTTTTTTTGGTAGTATAATTAAATGTATTATTGTAGTGCTTATAGAGCATAATAAATACACTTCTTAAATCTATTTAAAAAATTTTATTTATTTATTTTATACACTTTTTACGCTTGCAACCTGCAGCTAAAGTCAACTCCTCGAAAAGTAGGAAAGTGTGCGGTATTAATGAAATCTCGATAACTGCTAAACCGATTCTTATGAAATATTAAACACATATTTTGTACACTTATATCAACCCATGGAACTAAAATTATTCAAAACTTTTCATTTAAACCAAATTTTTTTTGGCCAAAAACAGCGAAAAAAATGACGAATTTTGTTTGTTTTTGTTTTATTCCGCCATTTTGTTATTTTCTCATGTATATTAAAAATTATAGTTCCATGGGTTGCTGCAGTTGTACTGAATCTAAAACTATCTGATTTTTCTGTTTCTGGTCAATCGTTATCGAGATTTCATTAAGACCGCACACCTTCCTACTTTTCGAGGAGTTGACTTTAGCTGCTGGTTGCAAGCGTAAAAGTATATAAAATAAATAAATAAAGTTTTTTAAATAGATTTCGGAAGTGTATTTATTATGCTCAACAAGCACTACATTAATATATTTAATTATACTACCAAAAAAATTCACAAAATAGCTTTTTTTCAAGCGTTCACAGTAGAAATACTGCCTTAAGTCAATTATGTTTTCTTTCTGGCGAAATCAATTATCTAATCTTAAAAATTATATTTCGTCGATAAAAAAACATTATAAGCATATATAACTCAAAAAAGGTCAAAACTCTGCAGAGAATAAAAATGTTGTATGTTTAAAGAGGTGAAATTTCAAAAATAATTGTTGACAACATCACAAGTTTCGTTTCATGACAATTTATTTTGCCAAGATAATATTCTTGTAAGAAAAAGAAGTAATTAACAGAAAAACTCTAAATAAATACCTAAATACCTAAAAACTCTAACTAAGTTTATACTTCTTTCAATGATAAATGAAACTCATGCGATTATTTTTATAACAAATATGGAACAAGATTTATGAATTAGTGAAAAGAACATAACCTACGCATTAGGGCGGAGTGAAAATGATCAAATAAGTCGAATCGTTTGAGCTGAGTGAAAAATATTTGTGGGTTGGCATCCGGAAAAAGACACATAAAAACAAATTTTGAAATTTACAATTTTTCGAAAATGACCCAAAAATATGATTTTTTTTTGGATTGAGTGCTATGCACACATTTTTTAAAAAGTTGAATATTTTGAACCTGCAATTTATTTAGCTTTAATGTAAGAAACATACTGTAATTTCGTTTTTTCGGAAAAAAATTGTATTGATGTTTCCAGTGTTCAAAAATGGTCAATTTTACACTTTTTAGGCGATTTTGACAACTTGCATGGACCAAGCTTTCAGATGCAAAAAAAGATGAAGTTATTACGGAAAAACCATATTTTCGTAGGAACAAGCTGATGGAATCATTTTATCTACATATTCCACGCACCTTATGTGAGGTTGTTAATGCATGGGGGGAAATTGGTCGATGGTATCCCGTTTTTTCAGCGAATAGCTAGTAAAAAGTTCAGGAAATAATTGTTTAGATTTATTCGAGGAAGGGGACAAGCAAATTTTTTATGACCATATAGGAAATAAAAAATAGGATGTGTATACAAAACTGGTACCGGTAAAAAAATAATTGTCGGCACCGGTAAGAAAATTTGTCGATACCGATAAAAATAATTACCGGTACTGACAAGTTTTTGACCGTTTTTTTTAAATCATATTTTAAGAATAGAGCCTAGACTGTCGGAAGAAGATATTAAAAAATTAATTTTTCTTCCCATGTGTTTAATTCTACTGTTTGCTCCTCAATATCAGCCATATTGCTAGTTGGTTTCCCTAGACTAAGAAACCTTGGAAAAGGTTATTTCTGTGACCAGTCACAGAGGTGCCTTCTAGCCCCGCCACGCGATGTTGGAAAGGGGTAGAGGGTTTGATCAAAAGCATTATTGTGACCAGTCACATAAATTCTTTCTGGTCCCCCTACGAGACGTTGCACAGTGGGAGGAATCGGGATCTTACTATTCATAATCCTACATAATCTGTTCATAATCCCAGCCTACAATTCTTGACCAATTTTGATGTTTTTTTTTAAATAATCAGAATTAAATTCTGCAGAACTTCATTAGGCCTGAGTTTCGCCAACATATTGCAGCTTTCTAAGTGGTTATAATTCATTAGGAAAGTGTGGCAATAATTCACTATTATTATTTTTATTAACAAGATTTTGAATAAACTGTCATCTGTAGCAAGTCTGTGCCTGCATACGCGGTTTTTTCGTAATGATTATTGTAATGCATCTCGATAGTAGTGCTTAATTAATAAGTAACTTTCTAAGTAATTCTGAATTAAATTGATATAAAATAATAATACAGAATTTTGCCTCTCTGTTAGTATCTCTTGACAGAAATGAAATTGCCTATTAAATTTAGGATCAAGCCGATTTTCATTTGTCTCAAAAAGAGTCTTGACAGAAGACATTATTCATTCACGACACAAATCATCTAATCTACCAGCCCAATAACTCTGTTTGTGTGAAAAAGATATTTACTTAGTTCAAAACAAAGCGAGCAGGAGTACGATGCTTTTGTTTTGAATTCCGTTTGCGTGGAAAAAATATTTACGGAATTCAAAACAAAACAAGCAGGAGTACGATGCTTTTGTTTTGAGACGCGTTTTGTTTTTCATAACTGGGGTAATCATTTTGTAGCACAACTTTAAGTGCTGTTTTCTACGTCAAATTACTTACTCTTAAAAATCAATAATAGACTCGTTTAAAGTCTCCAAGAAAGTATTTTGTGACTTTTTAATAGAAAACGACAGTAATGTCTTGGAAAGCCTGATAAATTATTTGACAATCGAGAATAACCTCGATGACGAGCACCTCAAAATGATTACATCTCAATTAACTTAATTAATCATAAAAAATAGAAACTACCGCTCAATATTAGTGCAAATTTACAAATAAATTCGTAGATTGGTTAAATTATGATTTTACTGTAGATTTTTCAAAATTAAAACGTTATCCAGGAAGAAAAATTAGTGATGTTAATTTTGAGGAAGCTTCAGTTAAAACTAATAGGCGCAAATTAATGCTAATCGAAGATAGTTATACGGCTATGGAAATTCAAGAAGCATTTCTTCGGCTAATAAGAAATACTGGAAGGAAAGCTTTAGCAAACAGTATAGTAACTTTATTACGTAGTTCTACTGACGATTCCAAAGAAACTGAAACTTTAGGTGAAACTAAACTAGAATCCTACTCGGCAGAAGAAGCTTTAGCTCTAATTAAAGATATTAAAGTATCAAAATTTAAATACCAGACTCTTCACTTACAGGAAAAACAAAGAAATGCTGATATTTATTTATCTTGCAATTTAGTTGGAGAAGCGAGGAAAGCTTGTTACCCTTCACAAATACATGTTTCAGAAAGAGGGGCTCATGTTAACCTTCAATCATATATTGAATTAAAAATAATATCTATTTTTCCTACTTGTAGGTCGACTTTGTAAATCTCCAAAAAAATCTCATCCGCGTCTTCCTGCGTCTTCTTAACGATGTATACCGATCTTCGTTGCATACGCTACAGAAACTAAAGAGAAAACGCAAGAAGCGATAATTGATGTGAAAAAACAAATCTAAAAATTGCGGCCAACAATAGTCAATACAAACCATGGCAGTTATATACTCGAAGTTGATATAAAGTTGACCATGCTTGATGCTAAGGTTTGTCATGCACTCATTGATACTCAAGCTAGTTCAAATTTCTACATTAGTGGAGCTAGACCGAGTGAGATGAATGGAGCATTTAAGCCAGAAAGCAGAAATCGCTCCTAACTTAGAGTTTGGTTTCTTTACCTTGCACGCTTGGATAAGGTTTATGGAGTGCATTTCGCACATTGAATATCTACTTAAATTTTGTAAACGGTCCACAATAATTATGAAAAAAATGCTCAGAAATGAATTTGCAATGAACTTAAGCAAATGACAGGTTTGATTATAGATCAAACAAAGCAGGGATGAGGGAACTCGAATACCGGAACCACTGCTCTTAGATTTTTTTGCACGTGGAAGAATCAGCCGAAATAACAGGTATAAATGTAGATTTGATTAAGATATTCGGTCAAATTTTTCAAATTCTAGCAAGTAGAAAAAAATACCGGCCGACTTTTTTCATGAGATTGCCTACCAGACAGCACAACTATGTCTCTTTGTATCCATGGTATTTCATGCATCCTACAGTCCCCAAAGTTTTTCTTCAGCAGCAATTTTTTCTTCCAATTAGGCAGTGCTCAGAAGAAGCTATTGAATTTCGGAACAAAGATGTAAAACGCATTCGGCAATTCAATATACGAAAGAACTCTCGATTAGCAACAATGGAAGACTCAATTCACAAACAAATTGTGTCATCTGATCTCTACATTGCTGATTTAAGACAAGAGTCGGAGAAAAATGTAGCAGCACTTGATCCAGAGATTATAGCATTATCAGAAAAATTCACATCAAAAATTATTCTGTTGAGATTTATTGAAGGAAAGAAGTTTCCTAATAGAGTATTATAGTATAGCAAAATAACGTGGCAAAATAGTTTTTCTTTTATATTTTAATTCTAAAAGTCCTAGTACTCTATTATTATATTTAATAATAATATAGATTTAGAATTACTGAGAAAGGTAATTTATTAGGTTACAGCTGCAGGCGACTTAGCATTATTCGTAATTATAATTGCAACATGACTGAGCAGAAAAAATAAATTTTTTCCGTAGAAAACGCTAAGTTTTTGAATTTGCTAGTAATATTGTTATTAACAATATAAATATCTTACATTTTTATTTTCCTACAGCTATTTATTATGATATAAAATGAATTTTAAAGTTGGCTGATGAGAAAAACAATACTTTGAAAAAAGTAAAATAAAATATTACAATTTATTTATTAGAATATTTATAATAATAATCATTCCTAACTTATCGTTATTTTCCATTCTTAATCCTATTTGTACGAGATACTTAGGCATCCTTAATCAGGATCAAGATTTTTGTTGTATTTGAGCAACGTATGAAAATAATTGTTTATATAAATTGTTTATAACAATTGACATTAATCTTAAACCTAATGTTCATATTCCTGAAGTATATCTTAAATAAATCTGATTGATAGCGATTTCTGTCAAGTCTTTTCTTCGGAGAAAAAAATAATATTCGTAAAATGTCCAATTTCGTCGTTGTAGTTGTTTATATAATAAATTCCGCAAAGTAAAATGATAAAATCGGACCGAATGACGTTCTGTAGAATTTAATTCTGAGCATTTAAAAAAAAAAGACCAAAAATGGTCAAAAATTGTAGGCTGTAGTGGATTATGAACAGTAAAATCCCGATTCCTCCCACTGTGGTTGAAAAGGGGTACGGGTATGAACAAAATTACTTTTGTGATCAGTCACAGAGGTGCCTTCCCGCCCACGCGAGTCTTTTCAAAGGTATGATCAACATTATTTCTGTGACCAGTCATTGGAGTGCCTCCCGCCCCCGCGATAATTTCGAAACGGGTAAAGGTATGACCAACATTATTTCTGTGACCAGCCGCAGGGCTGCCTTGCCGCTCCCCATGAGACGTTGAAAAGAGCTCAAAGGTTTGATCAAAGTCATTTCTGTGACCAGTCACAGTTTTCCTGCCCCAGTGAGACGTTGGAAAGGGTTAGGGCTTTGACCAACATTATTTATGTGACCAGTCAGAGGGGTGCCTTCCCGCCCTCCACGAGACGTTGGAAAAGGGCAGGGGTATGGCCATACTTATTTCTGTGACCAGTCACAGGAGTGCTTTCCCGCCCCTCCACCGTACGTGACTTTGGCAAACGAGAGTTTTATCAATATTATTGCTGTGACCAGTTACCGGGATGCCTTCCCGCCCCACGAGACGATGAAAAGGGTTTTGGTTATGACCCAAATGATTTTTGTGATCAGTCCCCGGGGTGACTTCCCGCCCCCACGAGACGATGGAAAGGGTTATGAAAGGGTTATGACCAACATTATTTCTGTGACCAGTGACAGACTTGCCTTCCCCACCCTGCGAGACGTTGGAAAGGGTAGGGATATGGCCAACCTGATTTATGTGAACAGTCACAGGGGTGCCCTTCCCTCCGCAAGACGGTGGAAAGGGTTGGGATTATGACCAACATGATTTTTTTGACCAGTGACAGGCGTGTCTTCCCGACCCCACGAGACGTTGGAAAAGGGTAAGGATATGGCCAACGTTATTTGTGTGAACAGTAACAGGGGTGCCCGCCCCCTACGTGACTTTGGCAAGGAGTAGGGGTATGTCCAACTTTATTTGTGTGACCAGTCAGATCGTTGCCCGCCCCCACACAACGCTGAGATTGGGTAGGTTTTTGACCAACATTATATCTGTAACCAGTCACCGGCTGCCTTTCCGCACCCCACGAGACACTAAAAAAGGGTAGGGGTATGACCAACATAAATTCTGTGACTAGTCACAGGGTTGCCTTCCCGTCCCCCACGAGAGGTAGGAAAGGGGTAGTGGTATGACCAACATTATATCTGTGACCTGTCGCATTCCATTTAATCAGTCAATTCTATGAATACCGTGCGTTCCGCGAATTCCTGGAATTCCACGATTTTTTAAAATTACATTAATTACATAAATTACGTAAATTCCGTTACTTCCTTGAATTTCAGAAATTCCTTGAGTTATATGAATTATTTGAATTCCATGAATTCCGCAAATACGTGCCCTCAGCTGCTACCTTCCTGGAAATATGCTTTTTAAAAAAACCGGTAAAAAAATTTTCGGTACCGGTAATTTTTTTTACCGGTACGGACAATTTTTTAGCCAGTATGGCCACGATAAATCAAAAAAATTCTTTCCTGAACTCATTACTAGTTATTCGCTGAAAAAACGGGATACCATTAACAAATCCCCTCCCCCCCATGCATCAACCACCATCCCTTTCCCATAGGGGGGAGGGTATGTATATAAAATGATTCGCTGGGGTATTTTAGGGTATCCTGATAGCTTTTTAGAACTTTTTGTATATTCAAGAGTCCTGCCTAAGATATTATATTTTCTGAGGTATCTCTAATTCCAATGAGAAACATAACTATGATATCTTGAGATACAAATTGGATATTTCGTCACAGCTTGTTTCATGCACATAACACATCAAATGATGCCAAATGCATTAGGAGAGTCAATTGTCCTAAATTATTATGTTCTGATATTTATATTTAGTATATTAATATTAAAATTAATCAACTTATATCTTTTCTTACAGAATCTGGCTTGCCGCAAAGTTCATCGCATCTTTCAAAGTCAGAAGTATTCAACAGTCTTAAACAAGCTCCCCCTCTTCATACTGTAGGTATTTCTTTTTATCAGGTTTGCTTCAATTGTGACTTAATAAACGTGCATCTAAATCAGGAATTCATTCGTCCAAACCAATTTGTGAAGAATGGTTTAGTCATTGGTCTTAATGTGAATGACAGACTTACTCCAATATTTGACAATGAACGTCAAATGATTGTAGTACGTGATGGGCAGAACATTCTACTGCGCCCAGAAGATACATGGATTTTTCCTTTTTTTCGCCCAGTCAATAATAATCCTGAATATCCTAATTATTCTCCATCGAAACAAATATTAGATGAAACGTTCAACCGTCTTAAGCAATGTCGTTCTCAACGTAATTTTGGTATTGCTTTCTTCCAAAAATATTTTAATGGTCCCTTGGTAAATGTGCTTCATAAATGGGCATTTCTTCGTCAACATCAAATTGTATGGAACGGTTTAGTCATTGGATTGAATGTAGATGATAAACTCGTACCAATATTTGATGCGGAGCAAAAAATGATTGTAGTACGTGATTTCGAAAATGTTCGACTATACCCACAAGATGCTGGTATCTTGCCATATCATCGTCCGCTTAATCGACGTTTTAATTCTGATAGTTCTTCATCATCTCGTTCCTAATCAAGGTGATATGTATTAATGCGATGAACTCATGTCGAGATATTTTACAGTTCCAGAGTGGACTCAACGTATATTATTGAATTAAATAAATATATGGTTTTAATGTACCAAAGAGCTTATTCATTTCAGACAACCTCCCTGAAAACATGCCTGCTCTTAATTCTTGTCCTTTTCACTAGGCTAGAATTTTATCAGTATAAGATGATAGCGAAGGCTTTTTATGTGCTAAATAGTCGAACTCGTTGACCAAAGTATTATCCTACTTGAAGTTAATTCCGGAACAAGACGTCTTTCCATGTAAATGCGTTATTTCTAAGACTGTATTTACTATTTATTTCAGCAAAACCAATTGGATGATTAAGGGCGAACTTTATTATGTATTATTATGTAACCATATGATTATGTATAACAATTATGAAATTCCAACAGGGCGAACGGAACGTAGGTTATGTGACTTTCTCGCTCCTTAAGGAGAAACGGTAACTTCCTTCGATCAGTTTGTGCGAAACCACTCTCAAAATAATGCATACATTTAAATTTGTTTGCATTGTAAAAAGTTAACCGAAATCTATAGTGGTCTTCTCTTAAAAATCCAACTTATTAATAAATTATTTTTTTTAAACAAAATGTTAGATTATCTAATTCCGAAAATTTTGTATGCTTAAATAACGAGAAGCCTGCCATGTGGCAAGTGATAATAAACATGTTATAAACGAAAAAAGATTGACTTATTAAGTAATTTAAACATACTTTTGCACGAACTAAAACAAAATTAACCAAACAAAATAGTGTAAAAACCCGGTTTATTGGTTCCTGGATTTATCGCCAGTGCTCACTGGTGATCTATTCTTGTTCACAGAGAGATATTTAAGCATATATAATTAATTTTCATTATTTTTTCATTAATGAACTCGCAGTGTGAAGTTCAATGTCTTATAAATTCATTTTTTAATTTATGTTTTGATGATAAAAATAAAAAAAACGAATTTTAGCCCATCTCTGCAAAAACTGCAATGTCATTAA
This sequence comes from Druon quercuslanigerum, assembly GCA_010014905.2. Taxonomy (NCBI): domain Eukaryota; kingdom Metazoa; phylum Arthropoda; class Insecta; order Hymenoptera; family Cynipidae; genus Druon; species Druon quercuslanigerum. The sequence continues at coordinate 16,740 of JAAAKG020016055.1, forward strand.
GTTCGGGACATTACTTTAGACTTTTAGCGAGACCCTGAGACGGTACCTGTGGAAATTTTTCTATGTACCTTTACCGAGTTTCCGGTGGTTCCAAGCCCACATCAAGCTGTAGTTTCCCTCATCGTGCATTTGATTGCGACCCAGTCGGTCAGTGATGGTGGAAAAACTAGACCTTGTCCAATATGTCGGGGTACACTGCTCTCATCAGATCATTGGATTGAATTATAAACATTACTGATAATATATACCGGGACAACATCTTATAAATAATAATATAATAGATAGTAGCTCTAAGAAAGGATCCAGGGGTGACTGTTATCACCTCTAACGTTCGCGGCCGCTCGTAATTGTATACCTACAGCATCATGGCAGGAGGTTTCAAGCATCGTCTTAAATTGACTTATAACATCCTTATCTCATCAGTCACTTGACTTAGTCCGTGGCTATAACATACAACCGGGTTCAGCCGCGTAAAAGTTTTAAAATCAATAGTCATATGATAATATAAAATAAATAAATAATATTACAATGATAAAATTATATCTTAAAATTTATTGTACTATTCCAAGCTCTTTACAATGAAATTGTATTACAAATTATGAGCACATAATTTTACAATATATTTTTTTTTATATCATATCTGCGAGAAGACTTTGAGACAAAAAAGTTTGGTTCATGCAAAACCACGCTTAGAATAATGATAAAATTTAATTTATACATGTGAATTTCTCGCTTACTCTAATTCCTTTACTTTCAACCTTCTTAAGGAGCGCGAAAGACAGATAACCTACATTCCGCCGGACCTGAATTCCAATTATTTATCATATCAGGAATCCATTGAGCTTTCAAATTGCAGCAAGAATAATGTTTTCCTCTTTCTTAGTAAAAAAAGAGAATAAAATTTTGTATTTATTTTTAAATTCCAATTACATATTCATTAAGCACTATACCTTAGAGTATGAAAATGTTGCAGCTATGGCGATCTAGGATTTCAAGTCAACATTAATTGCTTTAGAAGATGAATACAAATTAAGGAGCTCTACATCAGGGCGTACTAGCATTAGTATGTACTAGCACATGGGTGCTTTTCTGCCCCACGAGGCGTTGAAAAAGGGTAGCATTTTGACCAAATTATTTCTGTGACCAGTCACTGGGATACCTTCCCGCCCCCGCGAGAGCTTGGAAACGAGTATGACCAACATTATTTCTGTGACCAGTCACAGTGCTTCAAAAACATCATCTTTGGCAAAGCTGCGTTCGTAACTGAAATCTAAAACACTTTGATCGGTTTTCGAGGGTTTTGTCATTCGAAGAAAAAAACCCGACAGTGCAGGTGTTTAAAATTCATGCTCCTGGAGGAAGTTCTGCTCATAACTAAAATTTCCAAGGTCTCGTCATTTTAAGATGCAAGCCGGATAATCCAAGTGTTTAAAATACACATTTTTTGGGAAAGCTGTGTTCGGAACTAAAATATAAAATACCCTAATCGGATTTTGAAGATCTCGTTATTCAAAGAAGTACAACTGGTTGTCCACTTGATTATAATACATCTTCATCTAGGAAGTTGTGTTCATAACTTAAATTTTAGACACCCCCATCGGCTTTTCAAGGTATCATTAATCTAAGATATAAACCCAAAGAAGATGTATTTTGAATACTTAGACTGACAGGTTTGCTTTTCCTAGTGACTGAATACCTGGACTACCAGGTTTACTTCGTAGAAGGACGAGTCGTTGGAAAAATGACCAGGGTAACTTAAATTTCAGTTTTGGATGCAATTTTCTTGTAGCTAATGCATTTTGAACACCAAGACTGCCATGTTTATTTTTCTGAATGACTAAAACTTCGAAAGTTCGTTGAAGAACCTTAAATTTCTATCTTAAGCATAGCTTCCTTAGGGAAGATGTATTTCAAAAACCTGAACGACGAGGTTTACTTCTTAGACTGACAAGACCTTCGAAAAATTATCAAGGTAGCTATATTTCAGTTCTGAGCGCCCTACAGTTCTGGATTTTCTAAAAACATTTCATGCAGCTCAATTCTAAAACTAGTCCATACAACAAATTAAATCACAATATGGTCAAATTTTTAAAAAAATATCCCAGAAATACGAATGTTTGTTGTTCCAACGCTAAATCGGCCAAATAAAATTCTCCTTCATTTTAATTTTCTGTCAAGGTGACAGGTTCCATCATACGCTCGTCAAATTGCACTGTTCAAATATGTTAAAGTTACTATATTCTCCATATACGAATGTTCTATAATCTGAAATAAATTGCAAGGCATATCAAATATAGTACCCATGTTCATTAGTATTAATAAATTTCTATTAGATTCAATATATATTGTATATTAAGGATAGAAAATTTATATTAAATTTAATATAAACGCGTATATCAAATTTAATTTACATGTGTATAAAGTTATTTGCATATATTCTGTTCAAAGAGAGCGAACCGCTTTTCTAACTTTTTTATGCAGCATTGCATTACGTGTGTGACCAGATTGTAACAAATGTCTGGCATTATAATAATTCTAGCATTTGGAAACTACAATAGTATGTACTTGAACGTTACCTTACGCTTTGGAAATAACCTTCTAATACATTTCCTGGTAAGTTCAAAATGCAATTTTTCACACTTAATAATATAAAATGTATGTTTATATAATTCCTGTACCTCGAACCAGAACTTACGTTTAAGTTAAAAAGATCTTCCGCTTGGCATTTTATTATTTCTGGTGTCGTTTTTCCATCAACCTAAATTTGTTACTTCTAATGCAATTTTCAGCAAATAAAACGAAATCTACAAAGTTGGTAAAAAAAGTAGAAGATCTATTATTCGCCGCTTCATAGGCTACGCGTATTAACGCCCTCAATATGAAGCTTGTTCGAACCAAGAAGACCCAGGCGCCTAAAAAGGGAAGAATCTCAGCCACTTACATGTACAGAAGAGGACATGCATGTGCTAACAGCGGGGTCCTCGTGTTATATAAATACGTCTTATCGAAAAAAGATGAAAAAACGCTGTTTATCCCGTAGAAGGCACCAAAGAAAATTTATATTTTGGAGAATTTAAAGGGAAATTAATTCAAGGTCTTGCTAACATTACGTAAAATATGCCTGACATCTGCTGCGTCGAAAGTCTTAGGAACGACGGCCAGTTACGTCTTTTCTTTCAAGAATGTCATGTACAAAGTGCGGGTTGGTGCGAATTCGCACATGTGTGCCTATAGCGTCAGGTAATTTTGCGCCTGGAAAATATTTCATAAAGTGGTTTTCTGAGTGCAGGAGTTCCATTTCGTGTATACGTAAGTATAAATTAAATGATTGCTTGTTTATGTTTTAAACACTGTACACATTTCTTATAAAGGTATCCATCTAAGTTTACCTTTTTTTCAAAGAATATTGTTTTAATGAAAGTATAGAATAATGGAAAATAGAAAAGGATAAAGTCTGCGATAATAGAAATGAAAAATAAAAAGCAATACTTTTTAACAGAACGTCTGAGCGATATCCGATAATTTACATCTTTCACGTTAGAAATGTATAAAAAATCTAGCAATGTATCTTGTGGAGCCTGATATCCGGCGTCGCTTAAGGGGGTCGTCTAGTGTCTCAGGACAAAAAAGTCGATTTTTTTTGTGAATTACATCTAAAACATGTGTAGAAGGTATGGGTAAAATTTCGAAATCCCAAGCCGTTCCAAAGTTACAACCGTTAATCGAAGCAGGTATACGGAGTACACGGGTGCCCGCTCAGCATGGCGGGCAGCACTGGCTTTTGCATCTAATATCCTCGAGCCAAACTGCTACCCGGCTCTTTTGTGTATTAGACTCAAGGCTTATTTAAAGAAATGAAAGGTGTGCTATACAGGGTGTCCCGCGAGTACTGTAG
>JAAAKG020016066.1:0-20632 GCA_010014905.2 Druon quercuslanigerum
ATTTCAGTAAAAATATATTATTATCGTGAATGCATTAAATTTTGTGCCTACTTAGATGCTTAAATTCCTGTTTATTAGACTACACTTCTTTCTAAATGATAGTTTTGAATAAGAAAATATAAAATTATAGCAATATACACACCATTAGGAAACGTAGTATCGATCTGTAAATAATAACCTGTCATAAATTTTCATTAATGACCTTCATTTTCAACCAACGAAAAGTTTATATCTTGGTATACTCGTAGGTATATAGAACAGAAACCTAATGTTTACAATTTGATCATTATGAAGAGACCTTATCCTTATTTATTTTAACGGACGAAAGCATTAACCCTAATTTAAAAAATTAAAATTCTGACTATATATTTCTAAGTTAAAAGGGTTACATCCCTTCGGGAGAGAAATTCTTTAAAAATTAAATAAATTTGCTAGTACCTACAGTAAATTATTACAAATTATTATCACAAAAATCATGTAGCAATGAAATATCGGAAAAATTCAAATTTTGTTAGTTCTCCACTTGTAGTGAAAATTTAATATACTTCCACAATATTATAATAAAAAAAATACAGCAAAACGCTGTAGAAATAATGGGGGATAATTATTAATATTTGTTTTACAGTTGAACAACAATTAATTTATAAAAAACGGATCATTTTTTAATACATATTCATAATACTTAAACTTTACACTTAGTATTGACTGTCAGAGATACTTTTTTTGAAAGGCTATAATAAGGTTGGATTTTGGAAAACAGTTCAAAACTTTCCATCCGTTCTAAATTTAAAAAATCAAATTTTCCTAAAATATCACAATATTTAATCAATTAAATTATTGGTCAAAGATATGGTTAAAAGCTAATTTTTCATTTAAATATGTGTATATAAGCATAAAAAAGACTTTTTCACACAAAACTCAATTTCGCTAAAATATAAAGAAATAAAGAAATGTATTTTTAGACGGATATTCCGTTTTCTTAAAATCAGGAAAATTTTGTTTCTACAAATTAAAACCAGTTTTTTAACTTCAGTAAATCACGATTAATCAATAGTTCAATAAATAAATTTTCCACATTCGTTGTAAAGGAGTTTTTATTTGGTTCATGGACACCTTCACATCGAATCGGTTTTCATAATTAAAATAAAAAATTCTGTAAGACGGTCATCTTTTTTCCATTTATAACTCGTACTACTGTACGTACGTCTGAATGACTATAATTAATAAAACATGCACCTTCATTCGAATGCGCGAGGGTCACAAAAATTTCCTCTGAACTTTCTTAAAGGTTCAGGAACCAGTTCATTGTATATACGGAAATAGTTAAATCGATAAAATGACTAGTTCACGACATCTGGCAATTTTATGTTTTGTTTCTATTTTTATATTTCGTGTGGAAAGATCATGTTTTGTCAATATCAAACTTTCCGGAAAAAATTAGAGCCCTGGTCATTTTTATAAACTGAATTTTCGTTCCAAAATTGATCTAGGAAAGAGAAAAAATAACTTCTAAGGAGAATTTGTCCAATTTAGCAGTATTAATAATGTATCATTATAGTTTAATTTTGTTGTTAAGTTAAAAATATTTGCAAAATTAATATACTTTTAATGTACGAATGTATAAAAACTTTAATATGCGTTTTAATAAAATTGGAAACAATTACAAAGTATATGAAATATAATACTCATGTATATTAAAACTGATCAATGTATATTGCTTTTAATATAAATTTATTTATATATATATATATATATGTAAAATTTAATTTACATGTGTGTAATGTCCTTTGCATATATTGTAAATGGAATCATTGACCATTTCTTCTGTCAGTGATGTAAGTGTACTTTATTGTCATTTTTTATACACATGTGGAAGATTTAAAAATATATTTTATTTTGTATGTTAAAATTGATGAAATTTTCATAAGTCATCTATCAACACCGAAACCTCCTTTATTTCGCGAAAACTTTTCAAAAAGAATTGGTTTGAAAAAATGTTTGAAACTTGTTTATAATATAGAAAAGAAAACTTTTGCACGTCTTCACAATTTTTTCTGACCCATTTAAATATTTAAACCTTTCAAAATTAGTCTTAACCCTTATTTATAATAATGTAGTCCAAGTAAAAGAACTATTCAGACTCGTATTTCGAAAACCCAAATTGAGACCTATTTCAAAATCGACCATATATAGATAGGTAGAATAAATGTCGGGTTCAAAGAGGCTCTTCTAGTCCTTATTGAAGGCTATACATATAGGAACTTGTAAATTTCTCATAAACCAGTGTCTTAAATCGATATATCATATCGAAGTTCCGCAGTGCCTTGGACATTAAAACATAAAAGGTCATTCTACCAGTTTATTCGCGGTAATAGAATTTTTTAATATCAATACATCTGCTCGAAGACTTATTTCAAGTAATGGAACAATAAAATAAACCAATAATTGTGCTTATCTGAGCCGTCCAATGAAAGAAATCCAAGTTGAAAATACCTATTTTTACTTTCAAGTTTTCTTAGAACGAACCTGTTGAGATTAATCAAGAAAACTTGTTTTTTGGTGAAAAATGACTAATATATTTTACAATATTGGTTTAACATAGATTTCTATAACTTAAAAGATCAATTGATGGACGCTAGACACACAAGATCATTTTTCTCACTTTTGTTGCAAATCATTTTGAATAATAAAAATTTTAATTACTTTTGTGTCTTATTTATGTTGCAACTTAAACAACTCTGAAATAGCGTACTTTTAAGGGTCACATAAGAGTTATTCAAATTTATTCTTTCAATAATATTAAAGTTGTTTTAAAGAATGGCTAGCATTTTATAAAGACCACTAATTAACCAACACTTTTTTTGTATCATATTATCATCAAATTTTTTACTGTCTCATAAGATGTAACGACTGTATCAATATGAAAAACAGAACGTATTTATTGGCTGTGATGTATGCATATTGAATATAGATATTAGGGTGGTTCAAGAAAAGGATTTTTTTTTATATCACCTCTAAAATGTATTCCTTGTGGTGTCAAAGTAACCTCTTATTATTGGCAGGGTTTAAAAAAAATTTAGCTGCCCCCAAGTCGAGTTTTGGTAATAAAATGTTTCTTTTATTTGAATAATTGCCGATTGTGTATTTATATATATTATATATTTGAATATATAATATTAACATTTTTTTTAAATCTGCCAAAAAGTTAAGTGAATTATTTGAGTAAAAAGAGTACAATGTATACCCGTCAAAGTGAAAAAGTGCATTAACAGCGATTAGTTCAATAAAGTAAGCATTTTATTTTCAAAAATTTGTTCGAGGGACCCCTAAGTACTGTCAGAAAATTCGACCAAAACTATCAGAATAAAATAAACATATTATTTAAGAAAATTGACTTGGGGGGCTTCGGAATATATTTTGTTTAATTCTGCCAAAAATTAAGGGTTATTTTGACACCAAAAGGTATACTTTGTAGGTGTTTCATTTAAGAAAAAAAAATCTTTTTTGGACGATTCTAATATGTAAATGACAATATTATATTGGAATTGTACATTTTCTAAAATAGTTTGTTATTCTCTCTCGGTGCGTATTAGTTACTGCCTACCATCGAGTTCCAAGTATTATGGATAATCAATAAGGGTTCTAACCATAAAAAAAGTTCAGCATAATTCGCTTATTTTACCCTGACCTGCTTGAAAACTAATCTGTCTTCAAAGATATTCATCTGGAACTCAAAATATCTGTTTTATAATCTTGCGTGAACAGTTTAGCTTACATTTATCCAAGGTTTGAATTTACTCCACAAATTCAATTTTATGTAATTTTTGTATATTTGTTGATTAAAATGTTAATAATATAAAACGAAAATTTATAAATAAAAAATGTTAGAAAATATTTTAAGATAAATTAAGAACTGCTCAATTTCAAATCGTTACAACGGAATCGATAAAGATATGCAACTTGTCACAGGCGCTCACAAAATTTTTAAAAAACTTTCTTATTTGCGGAGGTTTCAAATTTGTTTAAGTTACAATTTTTTTTATATTCCTCTAGGTCAAAAATGTCTTACAAATTGTTGCCTAATTGATCATTCTTCATGTCTTGAAAAATATTCTTAACATCTGTGTAATTAAGAGAAGCATTTTTTGGGACACTTGAAAACTTTTCAGTGACTAAAATGCACTAGGAAAAAAATATCTAAGATCCAGAAATCAAAATTAGATACACAGCGAATATAAAGAATTCTGATTTTGATATTTATGAAAGTTTCTTTATAACCAAATTCCAAATATTTAAAATTTTCTCTTGTTCCAGTTTCTATTTCTAATCCTTTCGATTTTTTGCGAGTGCATTTTTGGCACTGGAAATTGTTTAAGTAACTGAAAAAATTCTTCTCCTACTTACACAGGTGTTAGGCATTTTTTCCGAAAACAGAGTAAGCAAATAAGAATTGTCTCTCAGAAGATTCTGATCCTCCAGAAATGTAAAAAAAATTTAACTCAACAAAATTTTTAAACTGTGCAAATAAGAAATCGTCCAACATTTTTTTCGCTTGCGGGCAACCAGATTTTTTTTTGACCCACCGTATCACTCAAGTTTCATTTTAGATTTTAAAATAATTATCATATACAGTACATTGAATGTGAAATTCTAAACCTTTAACAAAAAGTACAAAAAGTTAAAATACTAAACTATTCAAAATTGATACTTCAACATTTCAAAAACATTATATTACATATTTTATTAAATAAGAGAAGACCTAATCTAATATTTAAAAAATAGGCAGACTGTTTATTCAATAACGAAATATCAATTTTATTCATAATAATGTCCTGAGCTAAGTCTGTTCTGATAAATTTTTTTATTATCATTCTAAGAAGTTTCAAACCTGTTTAAATTATCTCCGGGGTGAAAATTAATCCAACACCAACACCTTTATTGATCCAAACTATTCCCAAGAGTTTCAACCCACCCTTACGTAGAATATTAATTTCCATTCATTCGAATTGAGTCTGCCCATTTAGATCGCTCTTAAAATGTGTCTTTGGTTACCCCAAGCAACACGTCAAGAAATAAAAAAATGTGATTGGGTAAAACTTTTGGGGGCAAAAAAACAAACAACTTTAACGGGAAAAAATCCTGAACATCATAATTATGTGTACCCATTGAGAGCGGTCTTAAAACGTGACTTTAGACACCCTGAACAACATATCAAAAAATAATAAAAATTGTAGTCGAGGAAAACTTTTATCGGCAAAAGACGAACGCCCTTAACGAAAGAAATCCGTGAAAATCGCGCAAATTATTTGGGCTGTCCAAAGACACATTCTAAGACTGGACTCAATGCACACACCTAATTAGGGCGATTTTAACAACATCTTTTCATTAATGGTGTTTGTTTTTTTGCTGAAATTTTTTGCAATCTAGATTTGTTTTATATATGTTGTTCAGAGTGTCCACAGACACATTTTAAGACCAGCCTCAATGGGCACGCTCAATTAGGATGAATACAAATTAATATTTTGCGTAAGGGTGGGTTGAAGCCCTTGGAGTGGTTTGGATCAATAAAGGTAGTTGTGTTGGCTTAGTTTTCACCCCGGAGATCATGTAAAGTGGTTTAGCACTTCTTAGAATCATAATTAATAACAAATTCATTGTCGCAGACTTAGTGCAGACTTAGCGCAGGATTTGAATGCACTCATGTTTTAAGGTTTAATATATGTATAAATTACAGTAATGTAAGCAGCATGTTGGCCAAGACAAAGCCGAATTTAGGTTCGGCATTTGCATAATTCCAGGAGTTTGTTAATAAATTTCAAAAGGATTTGATTTTTGGAATGAAGATCAAATGAAGATGAACCGATACATAACCTTGAACCAACTGGGCGATGGTACATTTGGTTCAGTTGTTCTCGGTGAACGTATTGATACCGGCGAGAAGGTCGCGATAAAAAGAATGAAGAGGAAATATTATTCCTGGGAAGAGGCTATGAACCTCCGAGAAGTCAAGGTACTTTATTCAAATAAATAATAACCTTTTTAAATTCTATTTAAAAACATTTTACTGTGTAATTGATTCCTTTTATTTCTCCACAATCTAAGATTATTAGTAGTACATATTAATTTAAAATATCTTGAAAATACTTTTTAAACTAATCAAACAGTTTTGGTATGAAAAAATTAACTGTGTTGTCTCTGGCAGTCGCTGAAGAAACTAAGTCACGCAAATGTCGTAAAGTTAAAGGAAGTAATAAGAGAAAATGATGTTTTATATTTCGTCTTCGAATACATGAAAGAAAATTTATACCAATTAATGAAAGAAAGGTTTGTAAAACAGAAAAAATGTCCTAATATATGTAATACTTAAAATAGACTTTGGAGACACTGAGGAATATCATTAAAATTCACAGGGATAAGCTCTTCCCCGAACCAGTGATCAGAAACATGGTATACCAAGTGTTGCAAGGTCTAGCATTTATGCACAAACACGGTTTCTTTCACCGAGACATGAAACCAGAAAATCTTCTTTGCATGGGACCCGAATTGGTGAAAATCGCAGATTTTGGCCTAGCTAGAGAAATTCGATCCAGACCTCCTTACACGGATTACGTGTCAACCAGATGGTAAGTGGCATCGATTGTTTGTTCTACATTCTACATGTGATAACACTTTTCATACTCGCTGTCATCGAAATAGAGCAACCCAGATTCATTTTTTATGTCTAATGTTAAGTATGAACTGTGCTTTAAATAAAGCTTTCTTATAGTCTTTCTTGTGAGCATTGACTGAGATTTAATAAGCGATATAGGTGTTCTTCATTGACTGCTTCTACATACATCAAAGTTTAAAATCTTGTGAATTTTTTACATTAAATATACACTTTACACTATCTATTTAAATCTTTATTTGTCTTCATTTTATAGACATCATGTATTTAACAATCTGTATTTTACATTGCCTGTGTAGGTATAGAGCGCCGGAAGTGCTTTTACATTCAACGACATACAATAGCCCTATCGATATTTGGGCAGTTGGGTGCATAATGGCAGAGCTTTACACCTTCAGGCCATTGTTCCCTGGTAAAAGTGAGATTGATGAGATATTTAAAATATGTTCTGTTATCGGCACTCCGGATAAAAATGATTGGCCGGAAGGTTACCAATTGGCAGCTGCGATGAATTTTAAGTTTCCAAACTTTAGTCGCACTTCTCTTGGTGTTCTGATGCCAAATGCTAGTGAACCGGCTGTGATTATTATGGAAGATATGTTGCAGTGGAATCCTATCAAAAGGCCCACGGCACAACAATCCCTTAGGTAAAATTGAATAAAATTTTATATAATCATTTATTTACCTTTCATCATTAAAGTTCACAAGCCTTAAATAAATAAAAGTACTTTTATCCCCTTGCTAATTTTAGACATTAATTTTTAGGTACCCATATTTTCAAGTTGGTGGTCCCCGCGTAGTTAGCAGTAAAAAGATTGGCGTAGGATCTCAAAGAGAACTTGTAATGAATAAGGTTAATCTACCGCCACCGATTCAACTTCATAATTATAATCCTCAAGACGGTAGCAGCATGATTCATTGCAGGTAGCCATACTAATAAAAAGAGTCATGATCATCTACTTATCCTATAGGGCAATTGACTGAATTGTACAAATTAGTTATTCATAGATCTTTTTAAACGAAGACAACATTAATAGAATGAATATATAACTAGTTCCATGCTTTGATAAAATATAAATAATTCATTAATTAAGATACATTAAGAAAAAGAAAAAGTTATGGTTAAATTGTATATCCGCATGCATTCTGTTAAATAACCAAAGAATGAAATGTTTATATACTCTTATAATTAAGGTAGGAAATTATGTTATTTACAGCATTTATATCATTTGTTTATATTTATTGTAATTTGATTTCAATTACTCATCGATCCCCTTTATTGTCATTAGATTACTGACATCTATGGAATTCTTTATAATCCATGTAATCATCATTTTATTTAGTGAGTTTGGCTGATTATTTCATTAAAGAAGAAAATATAATTTCTAAAAATTGTTTGAGAAAGTCACACTAAACTGAAGGTGTTAAATTTTGATCCAAAAGTGAATAAAAAGCGTGTCACAATGGAAAAATAGCAAATCTTAGCTAATACGTTAAAAATCACAACTGTAGATTCACATCCTTCGTATTAGATGTGAATTTCTTTTGCAATGTGGAACGCTCTAATCCACTTTTGGATTAAAATTTCACACCATGATATTTAGTGTAGATCTATTTGAAAAGCTATAAATATCGCTTATTTTAAAACCATCTGGATATAAACAACCTTTTATCCATAATTTCCGGAAAACTCATGATACCATGATACGTAATGATCACCTTAAATATACTCTACTGCCCCAAACTATTATTTTAGAATGCCGGAAAAAATGCCTCAACATCAGCAGCAACCAGTCCTACCACTTCTGAACCACAACAGTCGAAAACGAGAGAACAACCCAAAATGGGACGACGACGACTTTGCTGATCTCCTAGGGTGCGTTACACCTTAACTTTAATTCTACATACTACATACTTCTACTAACCAATCATCGGTTAAGTCCGATTTCGCGATGCTCAGTATTCGTTGTTGTTCACGCATCAGGAGCAAGATCATCCCGGACAATTCCAACACGAAACTCGTATCTGACCGTGTCTACAAGGAAAATCGTGCCAACTGGAACAGCAACTACACCATCGATAATCAGAAGCAAACCAATGCCAACTGGTCCCTACCAGCTTGGGACGAACCTCACCCCAATAACTGGAACAACCAAGGCCAAAACAACCTCAAAAGTGCCAGGAAAGTCTCAGCAAAACAACATTACCTCAGTGTCTCTCGGTACGTCGCTGGCCAGAGCACGAATTTGCCTTCCAGGTACCAACACTTTCGCACACTTCTCAAGCGAATCCTCGCCACCAACTTGGCACTCATCCTCAGTTACCTGGTCGCCTGCTGCTTTTTTGGCCAAGAAACCCTCCACAAACAAATTTTCCGTCAAACTGACAATTGGCTGATTAGCCTCAACCTTAAAAAGTCATCCTACACCTGGAAAATCCTAGAAAACATCATATATCCTTTGATATCGAACCTCCAGATTATTCAAAATAATCACTTCTTTAGAAGGCTCCTACTTATTTTCAAGCAAAGTCTTACCTTGATTGTGCAAGACGTTACATGTGTCTTTGAAATTTTTTATTTAAATACCTTCTTTGAAGAACTGCAACTTTTTTCCTATCATCTCACGGACTTTCTTTTCTTTAGCTTGGACCTGTTACAAATTGCTACCTTAGAACTTTTAATAATCATCTGGGAATATTTGATCTTGCTTTTGCTCGTTATATCCCAAGTAGTTTGCACCCTCTCTAGTTTTATTTTGCAGCACTCCTTTCTGGTTATCAAAAATATTTATTGGTTACTTACAGACCCTAATATCAGATTTAGGACCATCAAAATTCTTGTTAAGTTTCCTTGTAAATCGTCCTGGGGAAGATTTTGTGGGATTTCAAGATTTTGTGATCAATTCTTGGGCAGATTTATCGAAAATTCTTGGGGAGATGTGCTTGAGAGATGGTTGGCGGTTATTCAGTATAATAAATTAATCGATCTAATGATCAAATGGTCTCCTGTGATAGTGGATATATTGTATCGCACTTTCCTGAAAGGCGAAAAATTGACAATTGCATATGTAGCATTTTCGATAATACTCTACAGTGTTTTTATGTGTATTTTTTATTTGTGAAAAATAGATTTCCTGCCTATGAAAAATTGATTTTGTACGTAAAAGATGTATTTCTATATAAATGTTTAATAAAATCATTACCCAATTTAAGAGTTGTTTTTTGTTTTAATGAATTTTTTGTTTGGTTTCTTCAGACATGGGGATACGGACTCGCATCGATCGAGGATTGTGATGAATGGAGGATTGATTAATTCACCGAAGGAAAAAATGGAAGAATTCACGGAATCGTTTTGGACACCTAGGGATAGTTTGGAGAATCAAACGAGGCAACATTATATTGCGAGAAATCGATATATTGCTGAGCAAACTACTACGATTCCTTATGCAACTGTCTACGGTACTCAGAACATCAGTGAGTTCTTAGAGTGGCTTGCTTCGGCTTCTTTTTGCACGCATTTTTTACAGAAATTTTCAGTTTAAAAGGACATTCCATAAAAATTAGTTTATAAAATGTTCCAGCGCTAAAATTATTCCCGAAATATTACTTTAAAAAATGTTTAAAAAATATTAAACATGCTCAATTTTCGATGTAAGTAATATTTTTGCACAGTGGGAGGAAATGCGTTGCCACGCGGTCGGAACTTTTATCTTACTTATTTCTTTGCTCACCAAATTTAAACTTAAAATATGGACTAAGTAACATGTTTTACTTAACCATTTTTTCGCTTTAATAATATGTAAACTTCATATTATCTTAAATCAACACGTTAAGGAATCAATAAGCAAATGATTTATAATTTGTAAGCCTCCATGCATTTATTTAAGACAATATAAAATTTTACTTACATATTTATTAATTTTTAAAACAATAATCATTTTTAGCGTAAGAAATTGTTGAAGAAAGAATGTAATTTGTTTCATACTTTGAGTGAAAAATTCTGACTAGAATTTAAGTTATTTGGAACGAAAAACATAATTTTTCTTCCCATTATCAGCCACCAGCAAGTAAATAACTTTTAATTTTTGCTTTCTAAAAATAAAAAATAAAAAAGTTTAATTGCATTTTAAAAATATTTTTAGTTTTAGTACCGAAATTATGGTACTCTTAAACATAGCCAATATAAAACTGGATTCAAAATTTTGTATATTAAACTCTCCAACTGAAAAATAGCTTTTTGAACTGCTTTCATATTGTATAACTTCACATATTTGCAGCGATTTTTCTGAAACAAATGGATCTCTAAATTGTTTTAATAAGTTACAAATAGCATACATGTTGTACGGGGGTAAGCAGAAAATATTTCCTACCTTTTTTTGTGAACGCAAAAAATGCAATTTTGAGGGCACGTTTTATTATATGCTTTAACTGGATAACACTATCTTGATCTACTATATCTACAATTAATTACCACCACTACTTATTTTCACATTTTATTCTATGGATTTTTGAACTTATACTGACAGTAGCTATTATTTATGTTATTTTAACAAATTGTCTGACTAAAATCGTATATAACTACTGTTTCTTCTTAGTTACTTCTGACTGACACTATCCACATATTTACTGATATTTTTAGGACTTTAGAGACTGTATCATTCGCTGTGTGGCATTTTTTTGCACTGGTTGACTAATACTTATTAGTATTTTTTATATTATTCTCCATAACTACTGCTGCACGTTGTTCATGTGAATTTTTGACAAACATTCTCTATGGCTGAATTAATATGAATTGCCTTACCAATATTGATTATAACTACTACCTGCTATATTTTTATTCTTAGGAATCGCCTCACTTAAATTTTCCATGAATAATTTTTTCTGAAGTGCTGTGTAACTAAGATAGTCCAATCAATATGTAGTTTTGACTTGGAAAAGGTCAGAATAAAACCAAACTTGGCAATTATCTTCATTTTAGGGCCCTAATTAAAACCCCAAAAAGATCCCACAAATCAGGCTCCTGCTAACAAAAAGGCGGCCAAAATGGCGTCAAAAATTTCGTTTTTTAGAAATATCTCTTATTACATGCACTTTAGAGCAAAAGTGGTTATATAAAAAGTTCCAGGGTACACAATTTCCGATCAATTTTGTTGCAATCAAATTTTGCTCATAATAATAGTTTACGAGTTATGGCAGAGAAAAGCGAAGCACTTTCTTGCAATTTGCAAAGAATGTCACATTTTACCATGAACATATATGCATACATACACACAATTACTCACACACATATATTTGAAAGTATCTATGAACTTATCGATGTGTACGCAATATCTATATTGTTCGTTTCCATATAATTTCTTAATAGATGGTAAGCTAAGCCAAAAAAATATTCTCAAAACTTCAATGTTTAGGTCTTTAGAATTCCTTTTTTATCGCAACATCCAGGTTAGATGAATTTGCTTGAATCAGGTATTGAACGGGGTTATCGAAAGAGTAAATCATTTTTAAAAACTTAAATTCCGTGATTGTTCATGCAGCTTGCCAAAGTGTATATGCAAGAGAAAGATCAACTGCTACAGCAGCAAATCGCAAAAAAAATTGGTGAAAATGTTCCATAGGGGTCGGTGACATCGTCTTTGCGATCTGATGTGCCGGTCTTTAAGTTCAAAAAGTAGTGTTTTTTGTGCTAAAGAAATAAGTGTGGAATACTTATTGCAGGAACAAAAGAAAATTATTAGAAAGCGTGATCAAGTTTTTGAAATGACGAAATTGTCAGTGAAAGGAGCAGTTATTTATTATGATTTAGTCCACAATGATGATTGGGGTCATGAAGTAATTGATCGTATTCAACATGTATCTGATTTAGTAGCTGCTAACACTAAGTATCATTATTCGTGCATGAAAAAAGTCTGCAAAATACCTCTATCTAGTCCAAATAGAGGCCATAGAGCAGCCAAAAATAAGCATGAAGATATGGAATTTATTTATTCTTAACTGGAAGAAAACTCAAAGGAAGACGTCAGTTCACTATTGACGATCTCATGCAATAATTCCAAGAAGAATACCGACTCGATGTCAGGACAGCGAAGTTGAGATTGCTTCAAAAGTATGGTGATGATATTCTTTTTGTTGTGACATCAAACAATTCGGCAGTTTATGGAGTTCTAAACACGTGATTTAAAGTGATTTCAGAATTTTTATATGAAAACAAGAAACGGTCTAAGCAGGAGGAACGATTATGGATTGTTCAAGCAGCAGCACTAATCTTGTTGAAAGACATCAGTTCGCAGATATGTGAAACAAACCAGTATCCATCGTCTAATAATTTTTTGGCAAGATGCAAGCATACTTGTTTCTGAAAGTTTGAACACATTTCTTCAGACAGACATTTTAAAAAGTAGGCGTGGCGTGGCGCATAAATGGAAGACTAATTGCACTGCACTAGTTCATGCTGAAATATTAGCAGAGGAGGAGGAAGAAGGAAAAGAAGAAACTGAAGAAGAGGAGGGTGGCTTTGAGGAAAATGGAATTTCAGAAATATATTAATCAACTTGGCCCATCTAGGCCTTCAAAAAGAGGTCTATGACGTTTAAACAAAAACGCTTCACTTACTCTAACTCATGGGTCATATGGAAACGAGTAATGTGCGGATATTCCATACCCATCGATAAGTTCATAGATACTGGCGAATGCATGTGTGCGAAAACTGTATGTATGTATGCATGGGTATATATAATAAATTAATAATATATTATATTATATATACAGATATAATAATAGAATAGTAATACAATAATGATAACACTTAATATCCTTTCAGATTTCAAGGTAAAATTTGACATTCTTTGCAAATTGCAAAAAAGTGCTCCGCTATTCTCTGCCCTAACTTGTAAACTATTATTATGGAAAAAATTTGTTTATAAGAACAGTGATAAAAAATTGTGTGCTCTACAACTTTTTATATAACTAATTTTACTCTAAATTGCATTTGAAATGAGATATTTCCAAAAAACAAAATTTTTGACGCCATTTCGGCCGCTCTTTTGTTAGCAGGAGCCTGATTTGTAGGATCTTTTTTATGTTTTGATTAGGGCCATAAAATGAAAATAATTGCCAAGTTTGGTCTTATTTTGACCTCTTGCAAGGTAAGGCCTTTTTTGTGTTTTCATTGACTGGACTAAGATTTATACCTATTGATTTGAAGTTTCAGACATCTAGTTTAACGAATTCTTATTCCTTATTTTACCATTGCATTAAAAAAAATAAAAAAGTGTTTTTAAAAATATTCCCTATACCCTTTTCAGTGATCTTGATGATACAAAAGTAATGGTAAAAAAAACATCTTTTGAACATAATAGTTTCCTTATGCTACAAAACCGCCAGCGAAATCCGTTTCCGATACTATACTTTAAATTTTTTATACGAAACTGAAAAAATATCCCCCTTTTACCTTTAACGATTAAAATTTATCGTTCCAACGAGCCAGAAAAAAAATTTCAATGAATTTACATCTTTCGGTAGAGAAACAAATTTGACGAAAACCGTCCGTGTCATCAGATTAGACGTCTTAAACTTCAATCCCAATTGATATCCATTGTGTTTCTTTCATGCTCTAAGTTTAAAATTTCTTTCTTTATTTTTTATACAATTATGGGCCGAGTTTAAACGTACGGATCTGGCGTAGCCCGAAATATAAATTTCATAAAATGAAAAACTCCGGGGTCTCATTCTTTTTCTTTTTAGCTACAAACTAAATGTGTAAAATTTGGTACTAATCAAAAAAAACAAAATTTGAGGATTTTTGTCATAATTTTTCTGAGAACTCGAAATAGTATATTTTCCATCATTTGCTTCAAAATTATTGATTGTATTAGAAAATTGTTTCAATAAAAGTTTTAGATCTCTAAAATGGGTTCTGTTAAAGTTTTATTTCTTCATATAAGTTGTTGAAAAAACATGAAAAATAAGAGAAAAGAGGAAAATTTGGTCCGTTTCTTACCTCGTATAAAAAAAAATTAAAGCTGCGACAGTGAAATTTTGTATTCGGTTCATAAAGTGACCACTGTGGAGCGTAGAAGAAAACTGCGAAAAAAAATAAAAATACTGAGGAAATTTTTGTTTTCTCTTCGCCTCCAAAACCATTACTTGAGGTCAGTTGCCAATCTTTTCTCGGGCTGATTTTTATTTTTGTACATTGTTGGATTTTATTGTAGTTATTATATTTTATAAGAAAGCATACAATAATTTACAATTTTTGCATTACAAATTTTTATATTAAATGGTGCAAGTTCTATTGTTATTAAAAAAAGCTTTTACGTTTAAATTACAGAAATATTAGGATGCAATAATCTCTAAAAAATAAAATAAAAAAGTTTAAGTTTCAAGAAATTAACTAAGAGTTCACTTTTTCAAATTGATAGAGATTCAATAATAAATTATTAAATGCAATATTGCATTTAATTATTTGTCACCCTAGGTCGAAAAACAAACAAATATTTGATAAAAAAAACTGTAAATTCTAATACAATAAATAAATAGACAAATAAAAAATTAGTCTGAATAATAAATGAAAGTTTTACGTTTCAGAAATTTTGGTTGCCATTTATTATATTCAGTTTCCTGTAAAAATGTTGACAGGTTTTTGTGATTTTTTTCAAGAAGGGATTAGAAGAATTAATTTTATTTTAATTAACGAAAAAATGTTTTAGGAAATTTTTAATAGCATTCAAAAAATAATAAATTAGGCTTTTTTCGGGGTTTTCGAGCAATTCGGGTAGAATTCCTAACAACAAATTTTCTGGATCAAATTTTACAAATATGGTTTTTTTAGGTAAAATATAGAAGAATAAGACCCCAGAATATTTTACTTTCTGTTTTTATTTTACTCTACGCTTAATAATTATATACGAAAATATTTCTGAAATTATATTAATATTTGCACTAAGATTTACGACCAAAAAAATTTAATTTCAGAGCCAGTTAACAAAAATCTTCAGTCGAATTTATTCGGTGGAGTTTTGAATACGAGACCAAGTGGTGGACTCCACGGTCGAACTGACTGGGCTGCGAAGTATCTCAAATGACCCATCTAGGCAAATTAACGATGAAAATATCGTTAAAAAATCGGTGCATCAAAGGACGTAAGTCCAACTGTGATAAAGGATGATAATCGATTTCAGAAATACTGATTCTGATTCCCATACTCTGGAAATCGAGGCATCCACATAGACATGAGAGCCAACGGCGAGAAATTCATCAAAGTACTTCGAAAGTAGAAAGCGGCACCATCAGCTCACCAGAATTACGTAGAAAATGCAAAATGCATTTTATCAGTATTCACAGAAAAGTATAATCAAACTTAGGAACTAACAAGTGTCAAAACGATTGCAACAAATAAGAAATGGCCCTTCAAAATATTTTTAGTATCTCATCCCCACAATCAATTCCTTTTCATTATGACGGAAATGAAATTTTACCAATTTTTCAAGAGCCATCTTATTATTAGTACAAAGAATAAGCCTGGTCCAAAAAGCATGTATAACTTCTTTTATCGATTATAATTTAAAATGAAAACCTAGATTTAACTTTTCATTATACTACAATTAAAAAATATTTTTAGAGACATTTTTGGACCAGTCTACATCGAAAAAGTGAATTAGAGATTGTAGATTACGCCTAGTTGAATTTGAAATGAAATATATTTATGAAAAGGGAACTTTTTCTGAGACGTACAGACAAAAATAACATCAAAATTTGTCCATATCTCAAAATTTTTTAACTTTTCAGGCAAAGTTTCCTTCGAGCGCGGTAGTAGGGTACAAAAATATAGCTGCATAAGAATAATAAGATCATATAATATATATATATATATTTATTGTTGTTTGTACATATCGATTAATGCGATACGAGAGAGATCGTTGTGATTTGGAAATTAATTAATTAATTACAGATCGAGGAATCTGATTAATATTGTATTATACTAAACGGTTCTCTCATCCGTCGAAAAATTCATATCACACTAGCCTAATAATGTTTCGGAAGTAGGGCCATACGATGAAAAATATAATGTACAAAAAAAAACAATTTTTCCATCGTTTTGTCCCTTTTTTCATCTAAGCACAACCTCGAGAAAGCATATTCTCATCTACATTCAAATCAACTCGCCATTTATTTTAATTTTACTTATAGATCTAGGTATCGTTTAGTTATTATTTGTCCTTAAATTGGGTTTCAGTAGCTCGTTTACCTTAATTAACTACCCTCTCAACTATTATAATGTCCCCTTACTATTTCATGATATCTTATCACATGCAGAGAAAACAATCTGATTGTACCAAATTAAAATTATTTCCTAATAAATAATTTACTGACCAGATTTTCAGTGTCTCGAATTATCAAATTTTGTATTACCAGATGAATTCTATCATTAGAAATAAAACTATTATCTATCAAAACTCGTTAAGTTGTTATTTTTCTTCGAATGTCAATCAATTATAATTTTTTGAAAAAATGTTCACTCCGCACATAGCTCAGTCTTTTTTTTTGTAATTTTCCGAGTTTATGATTTCCAGAAAGAATTATATTTACTGGAGCTGCAAAGAGAATTCTAACTCATTAATTGAAATTATAAATTTATTTTATTTCGTTTACATTTTTTAGAGGAGACTCTAGAGGAGAGAACTCAGAAAAAACTAATTCTAGACGTTCTCGATCGACAGTTTCGAAGTATAATCATCAGACTTTTCGAGATCTTTAATATTCACCATTCCTCATTCTACTTGAAATATTAAATATTTTCTATCCAAAATGAGCCTAAGAATCCCGAAAAAATGTTTACTCTTTATTGTTGAAGGTATGAAATTTTAAATAGAATTTAATTTACTCTAGATTCCTTTCTAGTAATTTTGTATTTTTTTCGGAAAATTGTTGTTTCGTGCAGATTCTTTCTACTAAAAGCCTTACAATTTTATTCGATACAAAATTTGATTATGTCCTTCTACTTACAAGAGATATGTCCTCTAAATCGCAAATAATTATATCATACATTATTTCGTTAAAAAAATGAAAGTTTGATTTAATTATCTTCAAGTCTTGAGCATGAATTAAAATTTTGATAAAGCAATTATGATGGTAGGAAAAGTCTGTCTTTTTCAGGAAGAAAATGAAATTGAAAGTTGAAATAATAAAACAGAAACTTTAAATAAACTTGAATTTTAAGTTTAAATTTAATTACACAAGGCTTGAAGATTTTAATTTATAATTAAAATAAATAAACTAGTTTACAAACAGAAAATCATTTCACAAATTTTTGCATTCTTCAACTCGTTTACAAGAGCAAAAACACGCACACGTATGAATACAGCACATTTCAACTAACTTCCAACAAGGGGATAAAAAACGGAGATGTATGAATAAATTTTTTTCTAATTACAATCAACCAGCTTCATTTATCCAGTACGATTAACAATATTCAACGCAATATTCTCTGAGTATTCTAGCCGACAAACAACCTAACTTCAAAAGGCGATTCTTCTCTTATTTTATTTTTTACTTATTTTTATTTAATAGTTAATAATTGATAATTTTAAAGAACCTTCATTATTATATCCTCAAAATTTGTAAGTAATGTTTTTTCATAAATATTCTACAAAAAATAAGTAAATAATTCAACTTGAAACGAAAAAAATTTGTAATTGTAAATTATAATAGTTTCTAAAATGTCTCCGAATGTCTCTAAAGTTTATATAGTTTTTAATTAAGATTTTTGATGCTACTATTTTCTTAAGATATTTCATAAACAAAAATAATTGTTGAGCAATGATTTTAAAATCAAATTTTTTATACAAAAATAGGGGTTTACTTGCCATTTGATTAGTTCCAATACAATCTTATTTTCTTATTTAAAAGAAATATTCAAAATCAAGCTTTAAATTATGAAAAAATTAAGAAAAAAAATAAAATCTATACTGAATAAAAAAATAGTTGATAAAAAAAATCGACTTGAAAATAATGTTTGGTAACAGTAGATTTATCATTTCTCACCGTAACATGCCTAACTCTTAATTTTGTATTAAAATATTACTATTGAGCGAATTTTTGTTTCAATCTTCAAAAATTTTCAAAAAAGAACACTAAATAAAGAAAAAGTTTATTTTGCACACGAACCTATATGCTGAGAAGCTTTTAGAACAGAAGAAAGTCATTTATTCAGAATCTTCAAAACAATGTTCAAGTAATAAAATATTTGTTTTTGATAATGAAATTAGTGCAGGATTGTATTGCTGATAGTAGCAGTAGCGTTCGCAAGAATTTTTGGCAACGCAGTAGTTGTTAAATTTGTGACCCCATTATTTAAAACATTGGTACTATTGAGAGCCAATGATGTCGTTAGGACGGTGCTTAAGGTAACAGCTGTACTTTTTAGTTTTGGAAGCCTTGTGATTTTTTCGACACTGGAGAATGTTGAAGAAACTGCATTTGTCAAGATATTCAAAGTGACGTTACCAAAAGAGGCGATAGTTTTTCTTGCTTTTGGACAAATTTGTTTTGCCTGAATTGGAGGACCCAAACATGCATCCAACATGTAGGCTAGAACAGATCCTACTGTAAGTCCAGTTGTGTAAGAAAGCGTCATGATGTTTCCTGAAACACAGATTTTAAAATTCAAATG
The DNA here is from genome assembly GCA_010014905.2 of Druon quercuslanigerum. Classification (NCBI taxonomy): domain Eukaryota; kingdom Metazoa; phylum Arthropoda; class Insecta; order Hymenoptera; family Cynipidae; genus Druon; species Druon quercuslanigerum. Next base: position 19,338 of record JAAAKG020016066.1, read on the forward strand.
TTTATTACATTTTTAATAGCTACAATATTTATTAACAACCCACTACCGCAGAAGTAAAAGTTAATAAATAATTTTAAAATATTTTTTAAAATATTCATCGAGTACCTGCAAGTTCTCGATGTTCCTCCGGAACTTTACTAGGGGCCTGAATCATAGGAACGCTTCCAACAATGCCATTTGTAAGGCCAAGAAGTAAAGAAAATAGTAGAGGGTATCCTTCTCCAGCCAAAATTGGTGATCGTCTTGGTATCGCGCAAAAAAGGAAAAAGGGTATCAAAATCGCCCTTGCGACTGAGAAGTACAATAATTGAGTCCGTGTCCATTCATAAGGAATTGAGGCCAGCATCTGTAATATAACATTTTAAAAATATAAGATAATTGTCAGGGGCCAGGTAACAGATTTTGAATAAAATTGGTTGAAATGCTTGAAAAAACGAAAATTAGTGATTTTATTTTACAAGTAGAGCATTTAAATACAGACTGCACACTCTCTTTTTAAATTCCCCTTCAAGAAACTTCCCCTATTAATTATGTTTTCTTTTAAATGCAAACTGAATAAATAGAATCAAATACGAAAATATAACTATTTTTCGTTGAAAGTTAATTCTTTTTATTTTAAAAGTCCACTATTATATTATTGGGTCAGAACTAATCTCTTTTGGTTAAAAATTCAACTACTTTTATAAAAATTTGATTTATTGGTTAAAGATTTGACTATTTTGTTGAATATTAATTTTTTTATATTTGAAAATCCATTTTTTCAACTGAGTGTTTAGCTTTTCAATTTTTAGATGAAAATCAATCTTTCGAGTTCAAAATTTAACTATTTGGTCGAAAATGAACTTTTTCATTAAAAATTCACATCTTCTACAACTTTTGTGGAAAATTCAACTATTTGTATTCTTTTCTATTCGAAAATGCAACATTTGGTTAAAAATTGTTCTTTGTAGGTTGAAAATTCAACGATGTTTGTGGTTAAAAATGTAATTTTGTTATTTAAAAATCGTCACTTCTGAATAAAAGCTCAACTATTCGCTTGCAGATGTACACCACGTGATAAGTTTTAAAACAAAATTCTAGATTTTCTAAAATTTTGTACCTCGACTTCAACTTTTAACATGACCTAGGAAAATTGTTGCAAATATCTGAAAATTATGCGAAATTGCGCCTGAAATTTATTCTTTAATTTAAGCCAATGAAACATAAAAAATCTTTATCGCTCCCGAGATACGATTAAAAATGTTCAATCGTATCTGAGTTGAGTTTTAGTCGACGATCACGGTTCTCGGCCGGTC
>JAAAKG020016077.1:0-45770 GCA_010014905.2 Druon quercuslanigerum
CCTTCCTCACACTACTCCCCTCCCTACCGAGTGAGTCACGCCTACCCCGAAAGGGAAACGGCTTAATGGTGTAATAAGCTAGTTTTAACATATCAATCTGACTTTTGTATCACAATGTTATTTAACATTATTTAAAAAAAATTAAAAGTGTGTTTATTTCTGCTCGTTTTATAATGCGTTCATGAAGCATGTAAAATTTCTGCAGGAACATAAGTAGTCTCCGATATTGGAAGGACGTCGCCATCTGATATTGATATGACAATTTGTTCTTAGGTTTTCTGAGGTATAAATATATTAGTATGTATTCTAATTTGCAATGGCGTATCGGCAGGCAATGTGTAACTACTGAATTCGAATATCTAGAGCCGATTCCTGTCAGGAGTTATCCTAAGCCTAGAACTCACAGAAGCAGGAGACCTGGCAGGAGATTGCGGTCTGGCAGGAGGAAATTCGGCAGAAGAATGCATGTCCAAGGGGGACCTTCAACTTTACTTCACAGGAGGAGAAGAAAAGTAGAAGAAATTAAAATTTCTACAAAGTCTCTGATGCGAAACCGAATTCGGGAAAAAAAAACAAAATGGAAATTGAAACACTACATCTCTAAAGATATGAGAAGTTCAGGAATCGGTGAATCAAAAGATACGAGCGCAAATTGGGCTCCCACTCTTGCGATGTTTAGATTTCGGCCTGAAACGCTCAGGCGCATGCGCACTTCGAATATAAGGCAGAGCGCACTCGCGCGCCTGATTCTCATGTAGGGTGGGGGTGGCGGCGGAAAAATCCCTGTCGCTCCTTTGGATTCAAAGCGCTCGTATCTGTTGGGAGCTCGTATCTTTCGACTTAGTATCTCTGGAGTCCGAGTTTATTATGCGAAAATATTGAGAATTTCGTCTTATAATATGAATACAGTCACGCTTAGATTCTATAAAATTTTATGCTTAATCACCAATGCATAAAAATTTTGTTCTATTCGGATAATTTCTCATTAATTGGTATACTTATCGAATTCTGTTTTTATGACACACACATTTTAATTTACCCGGAATATATCTGCATTCAATTTTTGATTTGCCTAAACAAATACGAATGAAATTTGAAAGAAAATTGTACATGTTTAAAAATATAGATATATCATTGTAATATATTACTTACCAATAAAGTTAACTAAAATCTCCAAAGATAAGACAAGTGTATAAAGGGCCCTCATTTTCTCTTGAAATGTGAAAAACTGATTAGTTTTTAAATCAATAATTCGTTAAGTAAATATTGAGTTGCCTTATTACGGTACCTAATGTTTTTCTTAGTCCTTATCTCATAAATTAGATAAACCTTGAAATGTGATATCTGTATTCCGGCAATTATTACCAGAAAAAAAAACATTTAGAGATTATTCTAATGGTCAATATATTTCTAAAAGAATATAACTGATCGTTGAGTAAAAACTATTGCAAAGCACATTGTAATCATGCATTTTATTTTAAAGAATAGTAATAACCTAAGCGGAGACTACCTTACAAAGTCTCACTTATCAGGATGGCCTATAAAAAAATTGGTTATATTTAAACTCACGATTTCGTAAATCTTTTAATCTTGTGTAACAAAATATTAAAAGCAATTCAATTTATGGAGAGTAAGCTGCAATAAAATTCCGCGAAATAAATTTGAAATAAATTTTGAGTGAATTTAAGGAACATAGATAATAATTTAAGAAATTCAAAGATTTCAAGGAATTTAGAGCATTCAGATAATACAAGGGATCTAATGAATTCAAAGAATTTATAAAAATTGAGAAATTCGGAGAATTCAAGGAATTCAGAGAATGCGGATAATTCAGGGAATCAGATGAATTCAAGAAATTTTGTGATTTCAAAGAATTCAGGTAATTCAATGAATTAAGAGAATTTAAGAAATTAAGTGAATTCGAGGAATTTAGAGAACTTAAGAGATTCAGAGAATCAAAGCCTGCGCTTTAGCCCCCACAAATATTTTAATTAATATTTTTAAATCTTGAAAAACCTTACAAATTCTTTCTCGTTGAGATAAAAAATCATTCTGCTAATTATTCATAACTAAGAAACAAAGTGGTTACCAAAAGAATGACTTACCTCAACAAAAATTTCACGGCTTGTTTTTAATTGCTTTATTTTTAAACTGGCTGGTCAAGTGCAGAAATATTAAAACTTTAAAAACGATAATACATTTGCTTTTTATTATCACTTCTCATAACAATTTTCTTGTGACTTTTCGACTTGACTTTAGATTACAAAAAATAATATATCATGGTTTTCCTCTTTTTTTTTAATTAAATTAGTAAAGTAGAGGATATCGATTTGCGTGAGTTATCCTCTCCATTCAATTTTAAAATTTTTTAAGAGTGTGCGCTTTAAACCTACTGGAGTTTCGTTGACTTCTTTTGGGGTTAATAGGAAAACTTTTTCGCTTCCCATGTTTAATTTTACCCGTCTTTCAACGTGTACTTGTCGAACATAAATTCCAGCAAGAAGATAAGTATTCTCCAATATTCCGAAGATATCACCCTCAGATGTGGATATAACAATTTGTTCTTGGTTTGTCACAGAACTATAGTGATTATCATCAACTCTTAATTTTAATCCCTTATCGGTAGGTAAAGTGTATCTTCGGAATTCAAATACCCGGCTAGGATTCTTCCTAGGAATAAGGCGAATGAATTCCATATCTTCAAGTCTATACCCACGCCTATCAGAAGAAGGAAGCATGGTAGGTGGTACAAATCTAATAGCAGGATCGATGTCATCAGGTGTCACGAGGCTGGTGCTAGCAGAAGGAGGAGACCTGGCAGGAGAATGAGATCTGCCAGGAGAAAAGTCTGTAGAAGGAAGCCTGGCAGAAGGAGACCTGGACCTTGACCTAGCAGGAGGAGAAGAAGAACGCGCCGGAGAAAGATTTAGGTCAATTGGTTGTCTATAAGGTACAGACTCGAAACTTATCGCTGGAACAAAAAAAAAATAACATTCTTATAAATTTCGTGACGCAAATAAAAATTATTCTTGCGGAAAATTGATCGTGGTATCATGATAAGACAGAGGATTAATCTTATTTAAAATCTTAAATATTCTGAATGTTAGAACTTAACCTACACTTATGAGAAATATTTAGTTTCTTGCAACTAGTTACTGAAACTGTTAACTTTCATCATTGGCAGTGGAGGTATAATTTAATGTTTTATACTTAAGAACTTTTGTGTGCTTAAATAAATTCTGAAAAAAGCTTCTGACTTTATGGAGGTTATGCACCTGTGCAAAAACATTTATTGATTCAGATACAGTTTTGTCAATAGGAGCAGTCAAAATGAATTTTATTTTTATTCATCTCCAGGTATTTAAATTTAAAAATACTATATAGTGCCTCCTTTTACTTCTAACCTTTAAAAACTTTTTAGAAATTTAGAAAAGACAAAAAAATGTCTAAAAAATTAGTCCTTATAAAAATGGGAGTCATGCTTATGAATTTTAATCTAATGAATTCAGCTTTCCTTATGTTTTCCAGGTATACTGTCTAATAAAGATCTACGTAATGGTTTTCTTTTGCGTTTTTTCCCCTGCGTTAAATTTCTCTTTTTAACATCTGGCAAAAATCTCCCAGAAAATGCTCATCTTATCGTCCCTAATAACGACGCTTGATTTCTATGATGTCTTGATGGTAGCATTCACCCTGTTCTTTGCTTTTATTGCCAAGATTTTCAGGGAAGTATTATAGATGTCAGTGAAGGAAATGCAGTTTTAAGTTCATCAAACAACCATGTTCATGGTATTTTTGAACTATATTTTATACTAATTCTATGTCGTCGTTACTTTTGTGGTTTCCCAAAAAATTCTCTACAACTTTTTTAAAACGAAGCCAAGCAGCTTTTTCGGTGTCATTCATATCTTTACTAAATTCACTGTCTTTAAGCATTTTCTGAATTTTAGGGCCATCAAACACTTCTACCTTCACTTTGGCGTTAGATAAACCTGGAAACTTGAAACAAAAACCGCAAGAATTAATAAAAATAATTTATTTCAGAACAACGATTTTAAAAAATAATGTTTTCATATAGAAAACTTCTACAAAAATGTTAGCACAAACCGAAGTATTTAACAAAAATTTTCAAGGACTTTTTGAGAGCAGTGTTGTGCTTATGTCCCCTGCATTGAAAATTAAAAAAAAAACGTTTACGTAAAAATCAAGGCATGTTATTTGTTCTCTGCGCTTTTGTTATTGAAAAATCATGTACGATCTAACCTCTATATAGCTCCTTATAGACCCTTGCAGAGGGAATGGTACCAGTCCGTTGTCAAATTATAATCTAGACCTAAAATGAATAAATTAAAATTCTAACCGCTAAGACGTATATGTTTTTTTTACCACACATACAACTTCGATCGCCTAAGGTTATATATATTTGAAAACATTTTTATTTGTTTATATTTTGGAATTTTCTAGTTCGGGAATTTTATGATTCTGAAATTTTTTTTTTATTATTCAGGAATTTTATTAATCAGGAATTTCACTATTCCGGATTTTTATATTACGGTAATTTTGGGAGTTTCACCTTAAAGATTCCAAAATATATATTAATATTAAACAATTTTATAAGCTCGTAAATCATAAAAAATACTTTATGGATTAAAAAGGTTTGATACTTTTGGTTCAATTGTGCTATGTTTTTTAGAAATTTATGTAATTTAAAAAATATGTAAACATACGTATTACACAAAAATATTTGTCTTCACATTGAATACTTGTACCATAGAAAAAATAAATATCTTGCTCTGATCATAGAATATAGAGATGACTTAAAATTTATTTTTTTTCGTTTCTATCACAGACGCTGTGCATCTGATAGTCTATGTTTTTGATCATATACAAACGCGCCATTTAATATATTTATAACTAGATACAATCAAGTCGAAAGTATCTTTGTTTCGTGGCAATAATTTTCTCTATAAATTATTTAGATACTTTGTCAATTAAGAAGTTTGTTTAACACTTTAAATTAAAAAAATTCTGTAAGTAATTCTACATTTATTCTTCTTAAATTTCATATAATCGTCAATTTTTTAATCGATAGTACTTTATTTTTTATTCAAAAACTCAAAATAATTGAATTAAAAAAAAATTTATTACACTATTGTCATAAGCTATTTCATTATCAATTCAGAACCTAATAGCACCGGAAATGCTAATTGAAGAATACGTATTTCTCAGTGTAATAGAAAAAATGTTGCTAAAGGTCACCGGACAGGACATGAGCCGGTAGGAAAATAAAAAAAATGTTAAATTCTTTAAAAATCCTTTTAAAATATATTTGAAACCTATCAAAGTATTTGAAAGTATTGCAAAATTACTACACGAAGAGAATTTATATAAAACCGTTGCGCCAGCGATAAGAGATTCTTTGGAATTCGGTTTGGTGTGGGGTCTCTTTTAAATTTGAGGTACTGATTACCCCAAACTTGTGGAGATAAGTCATTCCAAAACGCGGATGCCTTATTTTCATAAACTGCGCAAGCGCTAAAATGATCCGCAAGTGCCGCGTGTGCAGAACAGCTGAGCTATACTGTTGGTTAAACGGTTCGGTCTGTTCAGGGTAATGGTTCTCCAGAATCTGGGGAGTTATTCTCTTAAATAGTAGTGGCGTATTTTCGCAGGGTCTGGCTTAAGTCACTGAGCTCACTCAGAGCGAAAATAAAGTAGCACTGAAACTTTCACGCAGCAATTAAAAATAGCAAAAGTCATGGACAATCAGGGCACCTGGGGCTGGGGGCACCAGACGATGAAAGGTTCAATACATCTAGGGCAACAGAATCATAAGTCGACTGTATTTTAAATAATTATTTTCAGGCTTTATTCTAATTTGGTAATGCATCGCGACCAGATAGCTACTTAAGAGACAGCGTACTAAATGATTTTAGAAATACTTAACTGTTAAGATTTTCAGTTTTACTCTAACTCATTATCTATTTGTCAATTTTTACATTCTTATTAGAGAAGTTAAAATTCCCCTCCCCCCCCCATTTTTGTGAATTGTCTACTTTTTAAAAAAAAACCTGAATTCGAAAAGCAGTTTTAAAAAAATTTATCTGTCTGTTTGTCTGTATGCATCTCTGTAGAGTTTTAGTTTATTAGAACGATAGCTTTCAAAAGAATTGACAGATTGGATTGACCTTCAGTATACTTTTTTCTATATGTATGTCTGTCTGTAAGCACGGTATTTATATTGTCAAAAACTCAAGGTCAAGTTATTTTAAGTACACATTCAAAAAGTTAAAGCATTTTCTAAAAATTTTAGATCAGTGTTTTTCAAGATTAAAAAATTCTACGTATGGTTTTTTGTATTACTTGAAATTCGGACCATTTATCCTTTTTCAAAGCCCTAGAACTAATAAAAATTTGTTTTATTTCTCCTGAAAAATCAAAAAGGTTTATTTTTAATTTTTTTTATTATAAGTAAAAATAATAAAAAATTCCATTTTGATGTCCAGCTATGCAATACAAGAAGAAAAGATTATTCCACAAAAGTTATGCACCTTGACAAACCTAAAAATTTTAAACAAGGTACGAAAAAAAATATTGAGACGCAAGTTCTTTCCCAAAAAAAGAAATAAAAATTTCTTATTAATTATTTTTTTGATGAAGAGCGTATTTTTGTTTATAATAGTAGATAATTAAATAATTTTTTTATTGAAAACGATTAAAGCTATAAAACAAAAGAATGGTTAAAAGTCGCTCATCTAAAAAAGAGCTACAATTTTGTAATTAATCATTTTTTAATAGGACGCGTGGTTTTTAGTTGTATACAAATTTTTTTTTTAAATTAAATTTTTAGAAAAACGAAAGAACGTAAGCAAAAATAGTTAAAAGACAGAAGTTATCCAGGCAAAAGAAAATAAGAAAATGTAAAGAGATTCCAAATTTTTTAAAATTATTTTCAAAAACTTCGAATATTTTAAAGCAAATCTTATTAAATCGTCTATGGTTACTAATTTTTAGAAAAGTTACGCTTAAGTTTCAGAGATACTTAAAAGTTTTAAAATTCTAAGATTCTTTTTGCAGAAAATTTAGTTTTTAGAGAATACTTGAAAAGATTTTAAAATAAGCATTTTTTATAAATTTTAAAATTGCAGGCCCAAAGAAACATAAATAAATCAATAAATCAATAAATATCGAAATATTCGTCGAGTTGTATTTTTATAATAGGTACATCAAATCAGCTTTGAAAAAATAGGAATACTGATGATTATTATTGGATTAAAATATGTTTTAGTAATATTATTTATTTTTTATTTAATTGATATTAAATATAATATTATATTATGATATTTACCAATGAAATTAAAAATAATCGCTAATGATAGGACCAGTGAAAAAAGCATCCTCCTTTTTTTTTAAATTGCGGAAAAACTGAGTAACTTGGTAATGAATAATTTGTTGAATACTTATTTCCGTATTTTATTACGGCATGTACTGTAGGCAATAATTTTAATCTCATAAATTCGAAAAACCTTTGGCTTGTCCTTGAGAGATATTTAATTTTATTGAGCAATCAGAACACTTCTCTCGCTACGACGAAGAGAATTTTTCTTTAGGAAGTATAATTCTTTTAAAATTATGTAGCCTGAGAAATATTTAAATTTAAGTATATACATATGTTTATCTACAAAGCAAGAGCATCAGAATCATTATAAATTAGAATTTTTGGAAATAATATTTAGAAAATTGAATTCATGAATGTATCCATCTTTTAAGCTGCTGAATGGAAACAAATAGAAGGAATCATTTATAATTTTTTTAGAATAAAAACATTTTGAATCAATTTAGAAATTACGCATCTGATTTTGAATCAGAACGTATTTACAAATTTTAATATTTTGTGAATTTGATGAGAGACCTTTTTTAAGTTAAAATAATTTTTTAAAACATTTTCTGCATTGATAGAGGGAATATTTAACGTTTCAACATTTTAATTGAACTATAGAGAGTCCGGTGTTTTATTTCTGATTTTTTAGATTTGAAGCAGGAATTTTAAATTTTGAATTCCTTTCTACATCGAAAAAAAAACTTGTTTTTGAAATTTTTATTTAATTGGTTCAATTTATTTCTGAATTGCTAAAGGAAAATTTCATATTATGACATTATAGTTTAATTTATTTTGGAATTTAAGGTAACATATTCCTTATTTTTAAAATTTTTATTAAGTTGCACTTGAGGAAAATTTGGTTTTTAATTTCTATCTGAATTGGAAGCGAAATTTTTGTTATTCCTAACTTTTTTACTAAGTTGCACTTAATATAAATAGTGTACTCCTTTTTCGCGGCAGATCAGAGAAAAATAGATTCAAAGTTCACAAAGAAGCTTTCTGTGCCACTGGATGCCTCCCGAAGGTACGTGGGTTAGCGTTTGCATATTATATGGTTTTTAAGGCAAAGTCAATCAAAGGCTTGCAGAGGATGCTGAGCTTGCCCTGTACAATCCTGCCCTAGAATTAAACAAGGATTAATTACAACAACAAAATTGCATTTAAACCCAAATAATTGATCTTTCAAGAAAAAAATTTTTTTTTCAACTAAATGGATACAATCTAAAACAAAACGATTAATTTTTAACTAAAAATTTGCATGTTTACATTCGTTAAATATGTATGATTTATATTAAGTGTTTTCATTATAAAAATTAAAAGTTCTCTCTAAAGTTGAATCAGTAAAATATTACTGATTATCAGTTAAATTCTACTAATTGCCATAGCTAAAACTCAGCTAATTATGATTAGTAGAAAGTTACTAACGAAATCAGTGAAATAAAAAGCAGTAATTTATACACTTATCTGAAAGAATGGAGCCGGACGTGGAGCTACTGATTGAACAGTAGGATTTTAATTGATGAAAGCAGTTAATTTTAAGAGATTATGGGTCATCACATTTCAGTGGCTCTCTACTTAATGATATCCATAGCGGGATTCAAAAAGAAATTATTTTATTGAGTTAACCTACCTTTATTTTTTTTTGTATATTCTTTAAGGTTTCAAAACCAACAAACATTTTGTCTCGATAAAAATAATTTTTCTACTGCCACAACTGTTATGTTTCATTGGAGTTTTTTTTTCTATTTGCATTAGTTAGTATTATTAAATAACTGATTCATCAATCCAAATTCAATTATATTGAATCAATTAGTAACGTTTTTCAAATTACATAGGTAAATATTATGAAATGACTGTTTTATCAGTCAGAAGTTAAAAAACTTATATCATTCATAAAACTGTTATTAATTTAAAGTAAGAGGATGCGGAATTTCCGTTTTTGTCACATTTAACATTAAAATAAAATAATTATACAAGAAACATAAATTTATACATCAACTTTCTCAACTTTCTTAAAATGCTTTTTCTGAAGAACCTGGAAACTATTTTAAACACTAAACACTTAAATTCGCTTAATTCCTTGAATTCGCTAAATTCCAGTAATTCATAAAATGCCTTAAATTCGCTGAATGCTTCAAATCCTTTAAATCACTTGAATTCTCTGAATTTCTAGAATTCTATGAATTCCTTGAATTTTCTAAATGCGTCAAATTCTCAAAATCCTTTGAATTACGTGAATTTCTTGAATTTTTTAAATCCCTTGAATTCTCTGAATTCCCTGAATTATCTGAATCTCTTGAATTCTCTGAATTTCTTGAATTCTATAAATTTTTTGAATTCTCTTAATTCCTTAAAGTCTCTAAACTCCTTAAATTCCCTACATTTCTTCGAGTTAAATTTTCTGAATGACTTGAATTTTCTGAATGCTTTCAATTGTTTCAATTTTTATGAGATCCCACTATTCCCTTAATTACTTGAATTGCCTAAATTATTATCCAATTTTAATAAATTCCCCGCAATCCATACATGACTTAAAATTCTTAAATACTTTGAAATCCTTAAAGTCTCTGAATTCCTTGAATCCTTTAAACTCATTGTATTCACTGAATTCCTTAAAGTCTCTGAATTGCTTGAAGCTTCTGAAGTTCTTAAATTCTTCAAAGTCTTCAAATTCCATGAATTCCTTGATTTCTCTAAAGTCATTTAATTCACGAAATGCCTAGAATTGTATGAATTCCTTGAATTTTCTGAATGCGTCAAATTCTCAAAATCCTTTAAATTCCGTGAATTCCTTGAATTCTCTATATCTTTTCCTAAAAGTCTCTAAACTCCTCAAATTTTCTACATTCCTTCGAGTTGAATTTTCGGAATGACTTAAATTTTCTAAATCCTTTCAAATTATTTCAATTACCTGAGATTCTACTGTTCCCTTAATTTCTTAAATTTCCTAAATTATTATCTAATTTTAATAAATTTCCTGCAATCCATACATTACTTAAAATTCTTAAATACTCTGAATTCCTTAAAGTCTCTGAATTCCTTGAATCTCTTGAACTCATTGAATACCGTGAATTTCTTAATTTCTCTGAATTTCTTGAATCATTTAAACTCATTAAATTCACTGAATTCCTTAAAGTCTATGAATTCTTGAAGTCTCTACTTTTTAAATTCTCTCTGAAACTCTCTGAAGCTTTTTTATTCAAGGAATGTCTTGAATTTTCTAAATGACTTAAATTTTCTAAATCATTTGAATTATTTCAATTTTTTGAATTCTCTGATTTCCTCAAATTCTCTCTATTTTCTGAATTGGTTCTTTAGTTCGATGTATATTTTGAATTCCTTGGGTTCCCTAATTTACTTAAATTCCCTGAATTTCCTGCATTCCCTAATTTCTATAAATTCCGTGAATTCTTCGAAGTCTTTGAATTCTTTGAAGTACTTGAATTCTTCGAATTCCGTGAATTCTTCGAATTCCGTGAATTCCTTGAATTTCGTGAATTCCTTAAATTCCGCGAATTCCGTAAATTCCGCGAATTCCGTAAATTCCTTCAATTCTGTGAATTCCTAGAATTCCGTGAATTCCTTAAATTCCGTGAATTTCTTGAAATCCGTGAATTTCTTGAATTCCTTGAATACCGTGAATTTCTTAAGTTCACCGCATTCCTGGAATTATTTAAATTAATTTAATTCGCTAAATTCCCTTAAGTCTATGAATTCTCTGAATTTCTTAAATAGGTTCTAGATTTTAATGAATGCTCTGAATTTCTAGAATTCTCTGAATTATCTGATTTTCAAGAATTCCCTGCATTCCATGAATTCCCTGCATTCTATAAATTACTTAAATTCTTGGAATATATTGAATTTCTTGAACTCCTTGAATTCTCTGATTTTCTTGAATTTTCTGATTTTCTTAAATTGCTTTATTTATTTTAATTCTTTGAATTTCCTTGATTTCTTGAGTTTCATAAAGTCCTTAAATTCTGCAGGATTTAATCTTTTTAAGACAGTCCACCTGACCAATGACGTACGCACTTATTTGTCCGGCTATCGACGTGCACATTTGGGCACATGCAAAGTTGCTACATGCAAAGCTGTCCTGAATCCAAGAATCGCTTTCAATATTTATATTGCTTAATATAAACCAATTGCAGTTTGATTTTCTTTTAGTTTAATTCAAAGATAATGCAAGAAGTGAAAAGACTGTCTCATTCAAACATCGTTTGAAAAAAAACTAACGAATGCTTTCTTCGTAAAAAACAAAGTTGATGTTCAACTTGTTAATAACAAAAAAACAATGTGCCTAATAAATGAACTACATATACCTGCAAATACGTACAAGCCAAATTTTGACATACCTAGTTTTTATTTTCATTTAAAAAGAACTAAGTGGAAACCTGCAGGAAAAGTGAAGCTTTACGTGCCATTCTGCAATTGCACTTTATTACCATTTCTAATTACAAGTTTTTTGTAACATTTCGATCCGAATTTGTATTATAAACAATATCATATTGTAGTTACACCTTTTCATTTAAATAAAACTAATTGTGTATATGATTGCGATTTACCTAAGTTTGTCTATCCGTTCTATACGAAAAAATTTTAAAAGTGGGCGTGCGGGACCTACTGGAGTTTCAGCGATTTCCTCGGAGGTCAATATGGAAGTCCTGCCGTTGACCATGTTTATTTTTGCCCGTCTTTTGACGTGTGTTTGTCGGACATACATTCCAGCAAGAAGATAAGTATTCTCCAATATCGCCAAAACGTCACCATCAAATGTTGATACAACAACTTGTTCTTGGGTTGTCACAGGCCTATAGATATTGTCATTGATTCTTAATTTCAATGGTGTATCGGCAGGGAAAGTGTATCTTCGGAATTCGAACATCCGGCTCGGATTTTTGCGGGGCTTAAGTCGAATAAATGCAATATCTTCAAGCCTGTATCCAATTTTATTAGAAGAAGGAAGCATGGTAGGTGGTACGAATCTAATTGCAGGATCGATCGCAGGAGTAACTACGCGTCGGGACCTCGCAGAAGCAGTAGACCTGACAGGGGAATGATATCTGGCAGGAGGAATTTTAGCTGAAGAATGACTGTTATAATTAGTCGTAGACCTCGACCTCGCAGGAGGGGAAGGAGAACTCACGGGAGAAGCATTTAGGTCAATAGGTGGTCTGTAAGGTGCAGACTCGAAACTAATTGCTGCAACAAGAAAGAGAAAATAACATTTTTGGCTGTATCTAATAGCTTAAAAATATGGAGGAAATTGGTTCATTCTATGGTTTTTCGACGATTTTTTATTTTCCTTAAATTTTCGGGTAAAATTGTTAATTTAAGACAATAAGAGTTCGAACAAGTAAAAAAGTTTGTTAACTGTCTAAAATATATCTTTTAAATTAGGCTAATCTAAAAGACATAAATATTTTTGTTTTTTGTTCCTGGTCAGATTTGAAACAAATTTTTCATTTTGATAAATGAATATAAAAATGTAATTTAGAAATTTCCTGAAACTTCCATTTTTAATGCTTTTCATTCTTCTTTTTATTTTTAAAAAACAGAATTTTTAAATTCTGCATAGTTAACTCGATAGTTACTCAATTTTCGAAAGATACGATTATGTCCAAGAGATACTCACAAGTTAAAAAAAAACTTAATAATAATTAAAGATTTGAAAAGATTGTAAATAATTTTACATAATATTTCAGTTATCAAAAGCTCGAAAGGCAATTGTAAAATTTGCTTAGGGCTGCAAGGAAAACATAAAAATATTATAGATATCGAAGAATAAGTTTTAAAAGAATACTAAAAAAGATTTCTGAATATTTAGGAAGATTAAAAAAATGTTTGGAAATCACATATTTATGTGTTTATTACATATGAATGTAATTGTGTATTATTTTAAATTATTGTATGTTATTATTGTATATTATAATATATTAAAGTATTGTATATCATTATATTTACCAATAAGATTAAAGATAGTCGTCAATGATAAGCCCAGCGTAGAAAGCTTCCTCATTTTTTTGAGCGTAGAAAAAACTCAATTCGTTGGTAATCAAGAATTCAGTCTATTATAAATATTCAAGTATTTCATACAGAATGTATAGATCTCATAAATTTGATAAGCTTATAGCTTGTCCTTGGGAGATGCTTGTATTTTATTTGGCAATCAGAACTCTTCACGTGCTACAAAACTAAAGAAATGTAATTGTAGTTAATTTTAAGTGTTTAGAATAAAATTATTATACAATTTAAATAATAAGCATTAAATTCTTTTGATACAAAAAGATTCTTAATCAGTTTAGATGTAACGTACTTTACATGAAATTTAATTATTTGATGTTTTTTGTGTGTGACACATTTATATTTTTGGCGAATATAAGGAAGAAACTTTTGCAATTAAAAATAATGTTTTTAATCCGGACATGGTAAATTTTTATTTCGAACATTTGTATTCAATTAGACACTGATTAATTTGTTAAGACTCCTTAGGCTTAATTTAAAATCAAATACTCTAATTTTGTACAAAGTTATTGAATTATTAAGTCAAAAACAAGAGTTACATATATTGCTCTAAAATATGAATTACCAACAATAAAGTGTATTTACAATCAAGAAGTACAATTTTCAAGTAAACCGTCTGAGTGATATTAAATTTTCCGATATTTAACCAATAGCAATGACATGCGCTAATTTAATATTTAATAATCTTAAGACATTAGAGCTCACTCCTAATAACTTCAACGAATGTTTTTAAATCGCTTAAGACTAACCTCTTATGTATAAAGCGATATCTTGTTTCTGAATTCAGTATAAATCTTACCTCATTGCTTTCTCTTACATTTTTTAGTTTCAATAAAATATCTTTTTCTTTTAATTTACTTATTATAAAATCTAGTCTATCACCTATGTTTTTCTTCTGATTGTATAGGTTATTTTCTTTACCCCTATTTGCTTGCTTGTGCTTCTTTCTTTTATTGTATATTCTTTCCTTTCATATCTGACTCTAAAACCACTTCCAGAGCGCCCTCTAGATCTTTCTGCATATGCGCCTCTAATTTTTTGTATAGTACGTTTAAATTAGATAATTTTAGTTTTATGCCTGGAATCTTTTCTACGGAATCTGTTTCGGGTTCCATCAGCCCCATTTTGAGAACAGTTGTCCTTATTTTTGACTGACCGTATTTGCGTCGACTACTAAGTCTCGTCGGCTGAGACTTTCGGTGGACGTTAATTGGGTTATTCTCGAGTAAAGTCTGCGGTGGTAACTATCGTGATAAGAACTCAAGTGTGGATTGGGCAGCTGCTTAGGGCCCTGTATAGCACTACTAATTGTGAATCGTACTTGTGAATTGTGTTCACTAAACAAACATCCGGTTGAATTTCATCGCTACCCTACGATAAGTATGGAGATCCAATCGACAAAGCAACACTCTTGTGCCCTTTTCCAAAAAGAAAAGGTACATGTGAGTTAATATTTGTAACAAAATTATCTGTTTTATTGCTTATTATTACATCCGTTTTAATCTGACCAGCTCTGTCTTATTTAAAAACACTGAAATGGACATAGTTCCCATAAAACTGCAAAGTGGCAACGTACCCACAAACAAAAATAAATTTTCAGGCCTTAACACCCTGACATAATGAGCACTCTGGTCTCTCTTTCTCTCTTTTTCCCAATATTTTATACTATCCTCGCCTGCTGGCTCGGGACCTGACAGCTGATTTCCTGGCAGCGGTGGGATAACCACTTCCGTTTAAATTCAGTGGTTTTATTAACAAAATTCAACTTTATTGTAATTTTAAGATCGCTATTTCATCGGCAATTTGTAACTTAAACTCAAAATTATTCGAATAAATTTTAAGAGTGAGCAAATTCCAAGTGGAAGGAATAAAAAGGGTACAACCTTAATTATTTGAAAATTTAAACCCATTTCTTATATTAAATTATTTTATTAGGTTTCAATTGATTTCCAAATTCAAACTACTGCAATGCTTCAGGCTCTTCACATTGTGGCACGAAAACAAACTACAATACGCCACGCCTGAGCTGCCTTCATCATTCAGATTTCTAAGTGTCTAGGAAAAACAAGTTAACTCCATCGTAAGAATCTTTCTTTCACGAACTGATGACTCGCGAATAAAAATCCTACAACGAAATTAATATTTATGAATTCATTCAATTCTAACGATTAAAGAAAGTTAAACTTTAAAGCTTCAATTAATAGACACAATGAACATCTTAAAATGCGTTTAATAATGAATCAAGTGTGTCTAACCTTTACTACCTCTTCCTAACCAACGAAGGCAATTGGTCACAAAGTGACAGGTACGCGTTCCCGATCAGACCGTTTACATTTTAGCAACAGGTTTGATCAATTCATAATTAAACAAGATACAGTAATGTATATTAGCAGCTAATAAAAGTTACCTATACAGGTTAAAAAAATCTGATAAGGAATTTTTGCGAAATAACCCCTCGAGAAAACACATAGATGAAATTATTCCTACTTTCGTGGTCATGTTATGCATTAGGTGCAGAGGTCTAACCTTTACCGCTTTTTCTACTATACTCTGGACGCAACAGTCCGCCAGAAATCAAGCGTGATTATAGTCAAACCCTGTATGTAAGCGACGCTAGAAGTCAGACTGCCTAGCCATTACCTTATGGTCAGGCAATTCACTTTTAATGCAACGAGCATTATTTGATTTAAAACAAATGCGAAGATAAAAAATAATGTTTTAAAACAAAAATTATTTTCTATAGTTGTTCCATAAATTGAATATTCAGCATTTTTTTAAGAACCCCTACTTATAGACCATCACTTGTTTAAAAATAGATATCACAAAGAACATACAAACTTTTACAAAATGGCTAACTATCCAAATCACACTCAATTTACGGGCAATATCAATCGCACACTCAGTGAAGCCATGATAACATCCATGGCAGAGTGATTCGCTGCACAGAAATTAATCACGATTATTTCTTGTTACGACGGAAAAAACATGCCCGTTTGGGATTTTATTCAAGACATTCTAAACGGAAAATCAGCGGTACCTGCTAATTGTAAAACACAGGACCTTAAAGCCGTATTGGCCCGACTAAAAGGCGCAGCACGAGATAGTATTCATGGACAAAGTTTTACAAAAATTAGGAATTTAGTAAAAAATTAAAAACAACATTCGCAATAAATTCATACTATTAGAATAAGACGAGAAAAAAACGTCAATCAATTCTTCGACCACGTGACTCTTTTAAAATCAGGAGCGCAAGCCACACTCGAAGATAAATACCCCAATATAGAACAACTTTTAGCCACTTTAAATGATTGTGCTCTAGAAGCATTGGAAAGAGGTTCACCAGACAACATCTCAGGTTTGGTAGAGGCACATAATCCTTTAAAATAAGACAACGCTTTAAAAGTAGCGCTCAAAACAAAGCAAGGCAAGAATGAAACCCTCATTTTACAAATTATTATCACGAATCAAGATCTTATCCGCCTAGTTACTCCGGTTCAAGAAACCGTAGCCTCAGTCCTCATGTTAGTTTTATAAACACTCGAAACTCGTATAAAAGTGCTGAATCATTGCAATACCAATCTGGAATATTGAAGCGTTATTCTTTACCAGAAGGATCAATATTCTTATATGTCATACCACCCTTATCCTTATTTTCCTAATGCGTTTGCACGAAATAATGGATATCATAATCCTAACTCTATCTGTCATTATTCCTATGGAGGATCAAACCCTTTACCTCGTTTAAAATCTGCGGTCTCTACAAACAATGAGACTTTAAACTACAATTCCGCACGCCGTTCAGACAAAGCGTTGGGCGAGACCAAGGGCGATCGTCAAACGAGCGTCAGAATTTTAATGGCACCAGACAAATCATCCACACCAACCTCAATCGAGAATCCCCAGTAGTGAAATTTTCGTTAGCAGAATTCACACAAAATAAAACCAAATTTCTAGTTAACACAGGAGCCGATGCCAACATAATCAAACTAACTTCATTACATGGTGATCTACTAATCACAGAAAGCAATTCTATAGATATTACAGGTGTTACGCCAGATAAAATCTCAACTATAGGAATCTTAGAACGAGAATTCCTCTGTAAGGAAAAAGTAAAAATATCGTTCTCGCACAACACCATAGTATTGCGTGCAAAACCTACTGAACCTATTCCTTATATTATTAAAGAATCAAAATTTGAGCAGAATCAGATAACTGATAATAAAGAAACGCGATTATACGAAAATTTATTATAGAAGACACCAATGCCCTTAAAATAGATAGTGAAATGGATTTCGATCAAAAATTAAGTTCAAGCATAGCCCAGGATAAAAAGAAAAAAAATTAACCTAAAACTCTGGAACAATTGCACGAAAGAACTAAGGAAGAAAATAAAAATAAAAGTGTTTCAGAATAAACACCTGAAACAAAAATGGCCATCGTTCATGAAGACTGTAATTTGCTACCCATAATTTTAACTTAATGAAAATCAATCAAAATTCTGAAAGCAAACCTGTTAGATAACCTAATTTCTGAACAGTTGACTCCACGGATGGTAGAATGCGCATCGCATTGCGGACCACTTTGCTATGACAAGAAACTAGGGAAAATCTAAAGATAAAGTTGTTATAACCACCCAGAACGCAACCCGAATACATAAATATAACCGAACAGAAAAAAGCATACCACGAACATCCTTACCAATCATATTAATATAAATTTGTTTGTACAGAAGGAAAAACACCAACGCTCACCCAAGGAACTAATTATTAGTAACAATGTATCACTTTCTATATATATACATATTACCTTTATTAGAGATTTTTTCGACTAGACAGTTGTTTCTTTCATCTAAATATAATTAGACATTGAGTTCATGATTTAGAATCAATCTATTTAGTTACATATTTCCAGCATAGGCAAAAAAGTAGTCCAAAATTGTATTTATTTTATTTTTAATATTAAAAACGATATTCAATTAAGAATTCAAGCTAGAAAGATCCCTTTTAAAAAATTAATTTATTCAAAAGCGCATTCGGAAAATGTAAGGAAATTGAGGTCATTGAATAAAATAAGTTTATTAATCTGAACCTTCTAAGTCATGAAAATTAATTTCTTAAGTGCTAAGAAAAATTATTTTGAATGGATATAAGAAGTATGATTCTTTGAATTTATAAGACATCTGTCTAGATTAAATACGGATTACTATTTTACAGAAATAGCTTCCTAATACCAAAGAATGGGACTCAAGCGAAAACTGTTAAAAATGAAATTAAATTCAAAAATACCATAGTTAAGAACAATGGATATCTTAAGAATAGACATTCGCTAGTAGTAATTTTTTAAATAAATTCCATATGCTAATGAATGCATATAAACTTGTGTTAAATTTAATACTGATTTTTTAACAGTGAACGTAGGGATTTGATCCATATTGTTCAGTGTCTAGAATAAAAATTAATTGTAGGAATTTTGATGCTTAACTCGAAACTATGCAGCAAATACTCAACCTAAATTATAATTAAAAGATTATAAATCCTAAAAGTCAAGATAATCACTTTAACCTTTATATTACCATTCTTAGTAACGTTCAATACACGATAGCACACGTATATAGTAGTAAGCAGTAAAAAATCGTAAAACTCTGATAAATAACTATGTAAAACATCCGATAAATTATACAGCCACAATATGTGCGTTTATTAAGACTCTGAAATGTGCGAAATGATGTATGTGATCAAACAAGATAATTGAATTTTCCCCATATTTCCTAATCACTAAATTCAATCAGATGTCAGCTGTTTACACTGTACTCTCTACGTTTCCATCAAGGAGAGCAAACAGATTAAGGAAGGGGAACGCTAAAATAAAATTTAAAAAATTTTACAGTCGAAATACTTCACTAGAGGTGCCTGTTTATGTATATTTTCTTTGCACCTTAGGTGAAAATGCAGACACGGATATGCGGAGACAGGATATGATATCAACATGACAGCATGCTGCGTCAGCCTAGTCATTGGACTCCTAAAGGCTGTTTCCATCAGAAAAGAAGAATCTCCAATTCAATGTAAAGGGAGGACTGTACATTGATCTTCGTATGATGAATGCATAATTTCATTATTGCCCCTTCTCACATGAAAACTAATCTTTTTATAACCAAATGTAATCATATGCTGATAAGGCTTCACTGTCGAGGAAGCACCTTTAATACAAGAGCAGTCAGTAGCTACATTTAAATTTCAATAGAGAAAGACAAGTTATAAGATTGCTATTGGATTTAATCTAATGAGTTCTCACATACAAAAAAATAGAGTTTAGCCAACATATTTTAGTGAAAGATAAGAAAACGAATATTCCAATTTGTCTGTTTTTGACAAGAACAGGCGTAAGTGAGTAATTTTACCTAAGAAATTTAATATTATGGATTGAGAGAATTCATTAGATAGGCTAAGAATAGAAGTAACTGTTTTGTGATAATTTTAAAAAAAGTGACATCAGAATTGCTACAATTGATACCAATAACCTAACTAAAACATTAATATAATTTTCTATTCGTGCTAGATAAAAGCACCCGCAGTGAGTGAAGTACAAAAAGTAAGATGCTCATGAGCAAATGAAATCATTATGGCAGCCGGCTCGAGAAATGCAACCTAACCGCGACCAGAAGTAAAAGACCGCCTGCAGTGACCAGAGAACGTCAGTAGCGAGACAGCCGTCTGCCGACAAAATGATGAGAAGAGGAGGAGGACAAGAACAAAGTCACGATGCAAGTATGATATCATCAGATCATGTACGCTCCCCAGACGATTATAATCCGCCCGAGATAAGGAACTAGACCCACCTAGACGACATATAGCTACGCCCATAATCATGATGGCTACCAACTCAAGGCACACGGTTAAACGAGATAAGGAATTGACGTCCGGCTGCAATAAGAACCCGACCAAAAATTCAAAGTTGTTTTCGAGTAACGTCAACTGCAATTGTTTCGTAATAATTGTACTATTTGAAAATTTATACTCATTTAAACTAAGATTGACAAATTAGAGGAAATTTCGAAACGTCTATAGGATTAAATGAAATCACCTGTGAATTAGCCTCTTCTTTAGAAATCCATTGAATACTAAATTCTAATATTACCTTTAAATTATATATGCAAATTGGAAATCCTTAATACTATTGAATGCAAATTGCTTTGAAATTAGGATTTACATCTAAAAGAAAAGATACTTTCAACTTTACGCTAAATTATATCGTTGGTATACATATACAAGTCAAAAATCAAACCTTAAGCACGAAAATTTGGACTGCAAATAACATTAAGCAGACCCAATACAAAGTTTTGATTAAATTAAAATCATCGAGGACGATGATGATTCTAAGGACGGGTTACTGCAACATACCAAAGTTTTAAAGTTTTGTCCTAAGCCTTAAACTAGGCACAATTCTACCTTATCCCAAGTAAAACATAGTAGTAGTAGTAGTACACCACACCATTCGTTATGCCTAAAAAATGTCTACCTCCTAAAAAATTAGCAAAATTATCTCAAAATCTTCCATATTCTTTTTCCACACTTTTTTTTAAATATTTAAAACCTCAAATTATTCTCTAAAAAAAACCCAAACCATTTCAATTTTTTGCAGAAATGTTAAGAGAATTTAATCAACTCAAATGTTTCATAATATTATTAAAAAGCTTTTTAATTTTTTTGAATTCTTCAAAATAAGGATTTGCCTATAATTCAATTTTTCTTATCTCTTTATAAATGCTTGAAACTTTTAAATTTATATCAGTTCTTTTTCTTTTGCTGCAAATTCTTTTTTTAGTCTCTTAATAATCTATTTCGTTGGCGGATAAAAGTATAACTGAATTAGTTATCCTTTAAATTATTTAATTGAAGTTCCATGCTAGATCAATGATTTTAACCAACAATAGTTACAATTAACTACAGGAATATTTACCTCAATTTTAAAAATTACTTTTAACAATGCTTATTTTCAAGCTTAAAAAAACTTCAGTTCATTATTAATTTTAAAGGTAATTTATATACAACATTCAGTTAAACTAGGCTGTTTCTGTGAGTAACAAATTTCCTTATAAATTCCTGCGTCATGCATTTATTTGGATTTTTTGTTGTTTTCTTTCTATATTATCTTAAATCTTACGCAAATCATTACAAGTTTCGTGTAACTATATTTAATAATCTTGAAACAAGTGAAAAAAAAAGTAGTTATAGCATACATTTTTATTTCTGTTTAGAATAATTTAATTAAGAATTCAAGCCAATTATTACAGAATTTGTTTCTGATAAGATCAAAAAAGAAAAATATTTCTAATCATAAAAGATCAAATATAAAATGCTAAAATAAAAATAAATTATCTCCAGAAAAATTTCTAACAGGTTTATTTTTCATATTTTTATATGGACATTTTTTGTATACGAGGTCTGGCTATTAAATAACGAGACTGCGCGCCTAGAGGGCGCCCTAGAGGGGCGGGGAACGATTAGTGCGTTAGGTATCTGGAAATCTTCTCTGTTCACGTACCAAAACACGTTTTCGTCACTATTATAGTATTTGTGCAGTAGCGGTTTGAGACGAACGTGTTTTTGTCTCGTGCCGAAAACCATGTGTGACGAAAAACAGGAGCAATGTATCAATCTCAAATTTCTCCTTAAATAAAAAAATGCTCCGAGTGAGTGCTATAAATTGTTGCAAGAGGCCTATAGGGACAATTCTCTATCTCGTGAGCGTGTTTTTGAGTGGTGTAAGCGCTTCAGTGAGAGCCGAGAAAGCACTAAAGATGACCAGCGCCCAGGTCGCCCTGTCACTGTTTCAACTCCGGAAACAGTGACCAAAATCAACCAAATTGTGCGTGCAAATCGTCGAATAAGCATGCGGATGATGGCCGAGGCTGTAAACGTCGATATAGAAACGGTTAGAAAATTTTACACTGGGAATTACACATGACAAAAGTCTGTGCGAAGTTGGTGCCAAAAAACCTGACTCCTGTCCAAAAGCTCTTGCGTCAACAGGTCTGCTCAGATTTTCTTGAAAGGTTAGAAGAAGATCCCGGACTGATGAAAGACATTATTACTTGCGAAAAAACGTGAATTTTTCAATACAATTTTGAAACAAAGCGGTAATCGATGCATTAGAAGACGCCTGAATCGCCCAGAATGAAAAAAGCAAGGATGTCCAAATCAAAATTTAAGGCAATGTTGATCGCTTTTTTCGAAATTAGCGGTATCGTGATGACTTAGTGAGTTCCAGAGTGTCAAACTGTCAACCAGACTCACTATTTGTCAGTTTTGGCAAAACTGCGAGAACGAGTTCGTAAGAAACGGGCCGAGTTGTAGAAGAACAACTCGTAGATTTTGCACCAGGACAACGCATCTGCCCATAACGCGCTATCTGTGAAGCGGTATTTGGCCGGTAAACTCACTCCAGTGCTCGAGCGCGCGCCGTACTCGCCAGATTTGGCACCGTGCGACTTTTTTTTGTTTTTGAAGATTAAATCTGCTTTGAAAGTGACCAGATTTGAGTCGATGGAAGCAGTAAAGCGAAAAACAGCAGAGTTCCTAAAGGCCCTCACCAAAGAAGACTTCCAGCACTGCTTTGATCAATGGGAAAAACCTATGGAAGGGTGTGTAGCGAGGGGAGGGGAGTATGTTGAAGGGAAGCATTCAAATGTTCAATAATTTTCATAATAAGACTCTTTTTCGTAACCAGTCTCGTTATATAATAGCCAGACCTCGTATAGATTGTTTATATAAATGAAATGCTTGAATTGGTTTTTCATAAAAACTTTACATCATAGTTTATATAGTAAATACCATGTCCGTCCATATCTGTTGCGGTATCCGCTTTAGCAAAATTAAAATAGTTAAATTGTTATAAACATACCATAATTTTGTTTTAACATTCAGGTAAGCACAGACAAAAACTAACGATTCAACTATTTTCAGATGATTTTCTCACAAATTTATTTTGAGCTTTTGAGCTGAGAAAATTAGAAAATTTGCAAAATTTCTGAAAATAACACCCAAAGTCTAAAAAAAAAAAATTATTAGATGTCTTCTCATTTTTTCCATTTTATAATTTTTCCTCAAAAAATAATTTCGTTTTTATTTTAAAGAATTCTGCACGAAACTTCACTATTGGACGTTAAATAGGATGTTAAATTTGATTATAGTCTCATTTAAATTTCTTGAATTTTAAAAATTAAAAACACTTTAAATATTCTCATTGCTTAACATAAACCAATCATGGATTATTTTTTTAAGTATAATTTTAAGTTGGTGCAAGAAGAGAAACGACTATATTTCTGGATTTTAATTGATGGCTTTTTATAATATTTTGCAATATTTTTTTTTATATCGAAAAAACTCATGAATTCTTTCTTTATAAAAAAGAAAATTGTATTGCCTATCATTTCTAGCAAAGAAAAAAATGAATATTAAATGAACATAATATATTTTCTAACACAAGCAGAGCTTTGTTAAAGCTATTTATGTTTGCTTTTTAAAAAGACTGGTGGCGCAACTGCAGAAATATTAGAGCTTTCGAACCTGTACAAATTTGCTATTTATTATAATTTCTTACTACAAGTTACTTTTCCAATTTAATTATTTCAAAATATTTTTGGATTGGGCGCCCGGAACCGACTGGAGTTTCATTGACTTCTTTTGAGGTTAATAGAGTAATTTTTCCGTTTCCCATGTGTATTTTAACACGTTTCTTATCATGTAATTTTTGGGCATAAATTCCTGCAAGTGAATTAGTAGTCTCCAATATTGCAAATATGTCACCATCAGATGTGCACATAACAATTTTCTTTTGGGTATTCATAGGATCAAAAACAGATTTTGATATTCTCAGTTTCAATCCTGTGTCGGCAGTAAACGTATATTTTCGAAATTCGAATATCCGAATTGTATACTTGCGGGAAAAAGAGCCGAACAAATTTCATATCTTCAAGGCTATATCCACGTCTATCAGAAGAAGGGAGCATGACAGGTGAAAATATACATCTGGTAGAAGGCTCCTTGGCAGGAGTACTCCCGAGTCTTGACCTCAAAGACGGAGGAGGCCTGCCATGAGAATGAGTTCTGGCAGTAGGAACTTCGAGAGGAGGCTGCCTGGCAGAAGGAGACGCGGATCTCGACCTCGCAGGAGGAGAAGGAGAACTAACTGGAGCAAAATTCAGGTCAATACTTTTTCTTGCAGGTGACGACTCAAAACTTATTCCTGCAAAAAGAAGGGAAAAACAAAATTTGTACAAAGTGCTTAAAGTAAAAGAGATTTCAGTTTTCGAGAAATTTGTCCTGTATTTAGGTTTTTTTTGATCTGCCCATTTTCAAAACACATTGATGAAAAACATCTAGTTTCCTTTGACTATTTACTGTAACAATTTACTTTTTTGTGATAGTTGCAAAAGGTAATTCTTTAATTAAGGAGAGGGGTTTATAAGTAGTTTAATTTTTCACTTTTGCATGATTAGGAACCTTTAAAAAAAAAGCCTAGTAGGATCGTTAGCGCCTAGGGCGCTCGACTGCTCGGCTTTTGCATTGTCCCTACATTTGTGCGCAGATCTATTAAAATTAAAGATCAACAAATGGACAGCTGTAATTTAGTGTTTGTGAATTTTCTTTTGTTGAAGCTCCTACGGCTTTAACTATATATATTTAAAAACCTAAAATGATGACTCAGAATTTATAAAATGTTCAAAAATTTATTTTTAATTTCTTAAAGTTCTACGTTTCTTTTAATTGAACTTTTTCTGATATTTGGTAAAATTCTAAAAAATAAAAAAAATGTACGGTAATTTAGATTTTTTTATCGCTACTTTAAATATTTAGTTTGCATTCAAAAACATATGCAAAATTTATAACCACAGTGTATTAAATAGAATTTCAAGAATATTATTGATATTTTTATAGAAGAATTCTTTTATGTTGCTTCTATTTTTAAAATTTTTAATAATTAATAGGAATTTCAAATCGGGTAAATTCTTTATCGACCAGGAAAATTATCGATTTGCATTTCGATAATACAAATATTCTTCTTCCCAAAAACTTAATATAGATTAAATTCGTTATAATTTTCGACAAATTAAAATTTGCAAAAACCATACAAACATGTGTGGAAATATCAATATGTTACTATATTTACCAATATAATTGAAGATATTTACCAATGGTACGACCAGAATAAACACGATCTTAATTTTTTTTAAATGACAAAAAATGGATTACTGTGTTAATGAAGAATTCGGTGAATTCTTATTCTGGTGCCTAACGCCGGGGTAGAATATGTAATTTAGCTTCTAGCGCATAAATGACATAAACCGCGATCCTAATCTGGTGTAACATTTATATTTAAGGACTCGAGTTTTAACAAGATAATTAATTGTTGAGTGAGAATTATCTTACAGATTTTTTACTTAGGCACTTCATGTTAATTAACAGTAATAATCCAACCAGAAATTTTATCATAAACTTTTAATTGTGATTTATCATTTTAAAAAATATTATAAAACATAAAAAATATATTTAAAAATTAATAATTTTAAGCGGCTAATTGTTTGCAGCCCGATTTCGAGCAAAATTAAGTTTTGCTGATTCAACCGCTTTGGCAACGAGAGGTTTCTTCTTGGCAGTCAAATTTTCAAAATATGCATTTCAGTGTGTCCGATAAAAGCAAACCCTGATATAAAAGAAAATTAAACTCATCCATTTATTTTCTTTTTTGCAATTTTTACTAAACATCTGTATTTCTAATTGCAAAAATTGGATTTCAAAGGATATAAAAAGAATCTGGAACAAGATTTGTCATTTTTTAATTATTTTTAGTTATGTTAATGGTAAACGCTTTTTTAAAATATTTTTTCAGTCATTCAAATACTGAAGTTACCTAAAGTAAGTGCTGTTTGAAATTGACCAATTGAAAAAATTTTTCAATAAGACAAAAAATACCAAATAATATTAATAATAATAATATAAAATATAATTTTCAAAGCCTATTTATTGGTCAAAAGTTTTCGAACACTTTAAATCGAGTTAAAATTAATTGCTGAGAATTAAGAACAAGAGAATATGTATTATTAGTTTGTTCTTTTATTTATGTAAAAACAAGTTTTATAAGATTCTTTAGAAAATAAAATAGATTTTTGAATATTTCATATGTATCAGAAAAAATTCTAGAAGAATTAGAAGAATTTTTTCAGATAGGATTTTGCAAATTATGAGAAGAAATTTAAGCGTTTTTAAAATGTGCTTAGGATTTTTGGCAGTTTGAGAAAAATTAAAAAATATTTGGTCAATTTTCGAAAACTTTGTCAAGTTATAGAATATTTCCTTTCTATTTAAAGTCTTAAAATTCTGAAAAAAACTTTGTAACGCACTTGTTTTTTTTCTCAAAAATTTAAATATTTATTTAAAATGTTTCAAAATTCTTTTGAAGCTCATAAAGTTTATTTCTGAAATCTTTGAATATCTGCGTATCTAAAGCTCTTCTAAAGATTAACTTTTTTTTATATTTTCTGAAATCTACAAAATATTCTTAGATTTACATGATTTTTCTAATTTAAACAAAATTTGTAGTGTTACCGAATAATAATTCTTCTGCGCTGTTTTTCGAAATTTTAGGAAATCATTTAATATCTTCAAAATTCTTTTTTATTTTCTGTTATAGTTCATTTTTGTAAATAAAACATGATTTAAAGTTTTTAAACAGATATTAAGAAAATTATTTTTTTCTAATATCTTCATACTTTCTAAAACTTTTAATCTTATAAAATTAATGAAATTTATCACGATTTTTTTTAATTCTTCAAAATTAAAACAAAATTTACTTTGAAAACCTTCAGATTTTTCATTGACAATTTTTAAAATGTTTTTAAATATAAATTATTTTCATTTTTCCTAGAAGCAGAAGAAGGCTTAGGAAGAATTACATTTTCTAATTTTTCTGAAATTGTGTAATATCACAAAATTGCAACATTTTAATTCAAAACCTTTTGCAGTTTTAAAAATTTTTAGTGAATAAATAAAAATCCTTTTTGATTTTTTCAAAAAATTTGTTCTTAGACTTATATACAAAACAATTG
Source organism: Druon quercuslanigerum (assembly GCA_010014905.2). NCBI lineage: Eukaryota > Metazoa > Arthropoda > Insecta > Hymenoptera > Cynipidae > Druon > Druon quercuslanigerum. The sequence goes on from JAAAKG020016077.1 coordinate 27,513, forward strand.
TTTATAATTTTTCCATTAAATTTTTTTGTTTGTCTTGACAGCCTAAAAAATTCAGTTTGACTGAAAGAATTTTACATTTAGAAAAATTAAAAAAAAATATATCCAAGTTTTCGATTATAAAATTTTTAAAACTCAACATTATTATTTTTATTATTATTATTAGGAGTTTCTAACTTCCTTTTAGAATTTTTTAAAATAACTTTTTGCAATAATTTAATTTTTCTCATCTCTCTAAAAATTTAAGAATGTTTACAATTTATATTGTGGTAGCGAAATTTTAAGAAAATAATCATTTCCGAATATAATAATTACAATGATATCTTCTGTTCCTTCGCATACTGCTTCTCAGATACCTTACTGTTTATAATTGACCCTAAAATACATTCGCTAATAACTATTGACGTTGATAGGACTACAAACATTAAATTATTAACAAATTTTTAATTTTTAAAAGTATTCAAGAGTTCAAAAAGATTATACTAGGATTACAAGGAACACATAAAATAATTGTTAATATTAAAAAATTAGTTTCAAGGCCAAATTGAAAGTGATTTCTAAAATTGTAAAATATTGACAAGGTTTTCAAACAGAAACTGACTTTAATTTTTTCTAGGACAAGCAAATAAGAGATAAAGCTGCATACAAACATTAAATTACAGATAACACTTGAGATACATTTTTAAATAACTTTTTATTTATTGAGTCCAAAGGTAGTAGATTTCATTTTTTTGGTTAGAGTATAAAAAGGGAGTTTTTTCAAATTAATGATATTTGTTTGTTATAATATTTTTTTCTTAAATTGTTTTTAGGGAAATCCAGTTTTTGATCATGATCCATAGACTAAGCAAAGAGCCTCATGACATGAGGGTGGTATGAAATAATTTCATAAGATGTTTAAAATATTTTGCGGTGATATTTTAGGTACACAGTTAGAAGCATGGTCTTGTTTCAAGTTTATTTTTTTACCGATGTTATTCTTAGGCAGTTTAATAAATCTGCCTTCAGATTCATTTGCCTGAAAGGATCAATTTTCTTGTCTTCTTGCACTACGTTTCTTGTTCCGATGTAGTCTGACATTAAGAATATCAATTCTCTTATGTTGTAGATCTATTATAACATCCAATATTGCTGGTGTCATCCTCTTGAAGTACCCTGGTAGGATGTTTTCCGTAATACGGTTCATCAGCTTTAGTCCATATTTTTTCATCGAAACACTCGTTTACTGTTAAGGTATCTTCCTTACTGGTCTATAGCAACTTTTTCAACTCCCACCACTGTTAAATTCATGTTTCTAATAGCTCATGACAGCCAGGATGCTGTAATGTGTTTTGAGATCAACTTAAGGATACGTGGAGTGGTGCGGTTCCCTCTGGAGTTGCAATAGAGATGTTGAAGGAGATGCAATTAAGCATGCTTGACTGTATTTGGTTCCATTTACGTTGTTATATTAAGTTAATCGGCTGAATTTTGACCGGACTTTGTTGTTATGCATATGCAATCTCATCCTGTGGCAAAGACTGCAACTGCAGGCCTACTTTTGCGGCCCGGCATTCTTTCACCTGCCGCAGCTGCAAAGTGTCCAAGACTCTGCAGCTCTCACGCAGTTCGCGTTGCGTGCAATTACATAGGTAAAAAATCTTACTGTACAGGTATTCTGTTGATTCTAGTAACTCTTGACAAAAATATAGCTAAATGTGCTGTCGCTCTTTGGGATTTAACTGTCCAGAGTATTTTTGTTATTGTCCGGATGTGGTTCTAGTGGGTCCGGTATTTGATGTAAATTGTCCCTAACACCTATGACTTCAGCGTCGCATAAGAGAAAATGTGCTATTTAGAACTGAGCATGTTGTAGCCAGAACCGTTCTTTGATGAAGAAACCCCAAGCAGAAAATTTCTGGACTTAAGGAGCCTCCTTGTAAGACCCTTCTTTAATATATCACATAGCTGGTAGTCACTTGCTTTTTGTCAGATATAACTTAAGGACCTTGATAAGTAGCCTATGATTCTTGTTATCGAAAGCCTTACGGTATTCAATCTACGCAATCTCTTTTAGAATTCCAGCTAATGGTTAGTAGATGGTGTTTGAATCAGCTATAGACCTTTAATTATTTGGAATTGACAAATCTCCAGTCATAAGAATCAGTACCGTGCGTCGTTCCACTAACCACTGTGGGATGTTTTGTTCTCCATTTAGAAAGTAGTAAATACACGAGCTAGATTATGGGAAAGTATAGAAAGATTGAAGCCTTAAGATACATCATACACTTGCTCTTTATTATTATTTCTAATTACAAGTTACTTGTCGCATTTCATTTGGACTTTAAACCACAAACCATAATATATTTGACCTATATATTTGCTTTTTTTAAATGGAATAAGTAGTTCTGAAGATTTCGGTTTACACGCGTTTTTCTAACCGTTTTATTCTAAAGTGTTTGTGGATGGGACGTAGAGCGTCTGATGAAGTTTCTTTGATTGCTGATGCGTTTAATGCGGTAATAAGACCGTTTATCATGTTTACTTTTGCCCGTCTGTAATGTTCAGTGTTATTTAGTCTTATGGATATACATTCAAGCAAGAAGATAAGTAATCTCTATTATTGTTAAGACGTCACCATCGAATGTTGATATAACAATATGTTCTTGGGTTACCACAGGCTGAAAGCAACTATTTGCTAGTTTCTATTTCAATCGTCTATTTGCAGTAAAAATGTATGTTTGTAATTCAAAAATCCGGTAAAGATTTTTGTGGGGAATAAGCCGAATTAATTCTATATCTTAGAGTCCATATCCACGTTTGTTGGTAGAAAGAAGCCTAATGGGTAGTACGAATCTGATAGCTGGATCGACGGGAGTAGAATTATGTATGGCAAAAGATGCGTGCCTGGCAAGAGAAATATTTTTGGCAGGTGATGGATGCCTGGCAGGAGAAACATGTCTGACAGTAAAACCATTTCTGGCAGGAGGACTTGTCCGAAGAATGATTTAGGTTAATATTTTTTCTATTGAGTACAGACCAATTTGTCAACATATCAGCAGATGAAATGGCCTGTATTTACGAAAAACAGGTCTTTGTGCTTAAATAACTGCAATGGGCCATCTTAAAAAATCGGATTTAAAAAAAGGAAAGAATTTTCAAACTATTGGCCATATTTTTGTCATTAAAGTGTACGTAAAGGAATAAGAAAACATGAAAACAGGACGTCAGAAAATTCATCTGACTACTAATATTTAAAAAAATTATTCCCGAGTTTCATCCTAAAATAGTAATGCAGCTTCTACAGGTAAAAAACTGAAGAAACAGATTTCGAAATGATTCTGAGAATTGCACCTCTAATATATTGACTTTTACTCCTTATCATTTTCTTTCTGGATCAGTATAAATGTTTCCCAGAAAAGTAAAAAATAACTAAGCATTTAGGATTTTAACTACATGGAAATTCTGAAATAAATTGAAAGTTAAAAAGGGTTAACGAATTTAAATCTTAAGAACATTTTGAAAAGTTTTCTTAAAAGTGTATATATTTTTAGGTTTACAAGAATTGATATATAAGCAAATAAGAGATAATGCTGCAAACAAACGTTGAAGAACAGATAAGGCGTTAGATAAAATTTAATAACATTTTTAATCAGCTGGCAGAAGTTTAAATAGAGTTGAGGAAAAATAGCAATAATATTGATTGTTGGATTTAATTTATGATAAAATACGGATCCAGGCGAAATAATAATAAATAATTCCATGAATAACTTTCTTGTTATTTATTTGTGGTTTATAGTGTATACTATAGTTCTTATCACATAAATTTGATAAGCCCATGCTTGTTCTCCTTCAGTTTTTTCTACGCAGTAAAATTTTTAAAATAAATATTACAAATTTTCAGATAATTTAAATTTAAGAAATAAAGCTTTCAAACCTGAAAAGATGTCTATTTCAAGACTATACATACTTAAATATGAAAATGAAGCATCACAATTCTTCTGAATTTAAATGATTTAAAATAAAATGTTTTAAATTAAACTCATCATATCATCAATCTTTTTAACTTATGATTTAAAAATTAGAAGCCATAATTTTTAATATTTTTATTATCAAAAAACTTTTTTTCCATTCAGATGTTACGCAATTTACATGAAATAAAATAATTTGATTTATATTGGTTATAATTTTTAAAGATTTTACTTTTTAAAATTTTGTATTTTCAAAGTTCTTACAAATTTTAATTTTTGTAGAATTTTAAGGAGGGAACTTTTTCAATTTATTATCTTTTTTTTTGTATCAGAAGAGGCTAATTTTTTTCTCTAACTTGTTTCGGCATTATTAGAAGAAATTTGTAATTATTGGAACATTTTGTTCCTTTGTCGTGATCAAAGAGACCTTACTGGACGTTTTTGGTATAATCTTAGGGGCTGTATAAATTCAAACTTCCCTGATTTTTTTTTCTATTTTTTTATTTTTCCTCACCATTAGCATTCAAATAATGGATTTTAGTTCTTTTAATATTTTTGGCATAGGATCTTTTATAAATGGATTAAAACAATATTTCAGATATAAGTTAAAAGTTTTAAAATGTATTTATTTATTTTGAACAAAGAAAAATTACTTTTTTACAATAAAATATGACTTACTCGTATAAGAGGCAGCTGCATTTTTAAGAATTTGATTACATTTTTAACCAGTTTTAAATAATTTTATAAAGCTTGAAAAATATAGAACTTTTTCAAATCCTGAAGAAAGATCTTCTCTTATACCTTTAAATAGTAAAGCAAAATGTCAATTAGGCCCTCGTCACCAAATGATTGCGGACTGTCGCATTTAGGAATACTAAGGGCAATACCTGATCCTGATGCAAAAAAAAAAATTTTTCCTGCCTTTAGGAGGTTTTTATAATATTTAAAAACACTAGAAGACACGACTCTGCGCAAATATAAACTAATGAACTATTAATACCATCCGTTCCCGTAGCTGTCGAATCAAACAATCCCGTGGCGTTATATGAATGACTAATACCAATTTCCTTTAATACAAGAGTATTCTGTGATTCAGCTACAATGTTGCTATCAGATGACTGAAGATGGCGGATTCGTGCCTCTAATGCTACCGCTGACGTTATGGCATTTCGATGGACCCCCATGCAGAGGAAAACTTTTTCTTCCTTAACGAGGTATTTATCATTATTAATAACGCAGGAAGGTACGAATCAACACGAAGATTGACAGAGGAACAATAAATACCATTCGGTCCTGTAGCTGTCGAATTAAATGATCTCGTGGCTTTATATAAATGACTAAGCTCAATTTACTTGAATGCGAAAGTATTCTGTGATTCAGCTACAATTTTGCTATCAGATGACTGAAGATGGCGGATTAGTGCCTCTAATGCTACCGCTAATGTAACGGCATTTCTATGGAAGTAATTAATGCTAATAGGATCTACAGGCAGATGTACCAAAGAGCACTACCTTTTGTCTTGCCAGACAGGTGTTAGGTTTACCTTTTCCCGCATGTGTTTGGAAGAGGGCCTGATCCCCTTGCAAAGGAAAACTTTTTCTGCCTTAACGAGACATTCATTATATTAAATAATACAGAAAGGTACGAATCAACACAAAGATTAACAGAGGAACTATAATACCATTCGGTCCTGTAGCTGTCGAATCAAACGATCTCGTGGCATGATATTAATGACTTAGATCAATTTCCTTGAATACGAAAGTATTCTGTGATTCAGGTACAATGTTTCTACCAGATGACTAAAGATGGTGGATTAGTGCCTCTAATGCTACTTCTGACGTAATCGTATGTAGGTGCAATTAATTAATGCTAATAGGAGAAATAGGAAGATTTTCCACAGAGAACTGACTTTTTTCTTGCCAGACACATGCCTGGTTTCCCTTTTCCCACATGAGTTTGGAACAGGGTCTTTTCTCAGAGGTTTAGTCACTTCCCATTTTAAATTTAGGAGATCGTCTTTGATGGACTGCGTCACCGGATAGAGGACGTGCTATGTGAAGTAACCTAGTTCAGCATCGATAAGGGGTATCCAACGCATTAAAATTAAAATCTTCCAAGAAAACCATGTGATTTGATTTACATGTGGGACGTGCTAAGGCCTCTTCCAAATCAATTCCCTAGATAGCATCGCGTTTGGTCTCCTATAGGCTCCTACATTTTTAAAACAAGTTTTTTTTTAATTTCATTATAACTGGGTACAGGTTTACTGGGATGTCTTGAGAAACACAAATTAAAAATGCAGTATGATTATAAAATACAGATTTATAGTTACAGTCATATAAAATAGGGGGGGAGGCATTAGAACGAAACCAAGCCTCTGTGGTTACAAGAATATCGATTTTATAAAAATTAATGACGTCTGTGATTAGAGTTATTTAAGGAAGAAGTGTGCTAAGTACAAGCGCTTGCCGCGCTTACTGCTACATTGAAAAAGACTGCAGTCACCTAAGATGGCATTCAAATTTTTTATTTTAAATTTGTCCCGTTTTAATAGCTTCAATTTTACGGTCGTGCTATGATCGACAGACGATCATCTTGGGTTTTCGAGCGACTTCGATTATAAGGTACGAGCAATCTCAGCTTTAACATTTAAGAAGTTTAAACGACATGAGCCCATAATAACATTAATTTACTAATAATCAACGTAGGTTCAAAGAAATATTTCTGCAATCAAAAGTTAATAACTTTTTCGGTAATTATAAGAGGGCAAATTAAAAGTTTAGTTTTTAAATGCGATGACGGAGGATAAAAATACAAACTACAAAAAAGGTAAATTAATTGAAAAATTCGTTTCTACATACGAAAAAAAAAACATTCTAAAGTTAAAAAATCCAAATGTTATTTAATCGTTGTTACGAAAAAAAAGACTGCAAATGACAAGTTTCCTAAAATTTTGGGACAGTATTAAGCAGGTTGTTTGTTGAATGAATTTAGAAGAATAAAAATGGCATAACATCCAAAACCTTGTCACATTTAAAGTTAACATTTTTGAAGTGCAAGACCGGGAAAAGACAAGAAATATAAATAAACAACCAAGAAGTGACTTCAGTTTTTTTAAAAATTAACTCCTTCAACTAAAAATTAGAATGTCCATTTTTTGTTGGAAATGAATATTTTCTTGTTAAAAAATACGCAATTTAGATAAACATTTGTCATTGTTAATTGAAATTTTTAATTCAACTATTTCATTCAATAACTCATTATTTAAGTTAAAAAAATTTTTTTGGTTTCAAATTCAACTATTTCAGTTGAGAATTTATAATTTTAGTTAAATGTTTATTGGATAGATTAAAAAATAAGCAATTTTATTTAAAATGCGTTTTTTCTCTGTTGAAAATTATTTCTCAATATTTTTATTTTTTAATATGAATTACCCGATTATGGTTCAATTCTGTTTTAGTATAATTGAGACTTGTTACAGAAAGAGACAGGATTCTGTCATCGGCAAATTCATTTAGCTATTCGCATTTTTGTTTGTTCATTGAGGGCAAACCATAATTTTTTTGATTATTTAAAGCAATACTTTAAAACGCTTAACTTACTTTTAAAAATACCAGATAGAGAAATTGAGAACTTAAAGTTTTAAGATGAAAAAAATGTTAAACAGTTAAGATTCATTGTGAATATTTTCTTTATTATTATTTTCAACTAAAAGTTACTTAAAATATTTCACTCGACCTTTGGATCGCAAAGAACATTGTATTATATACTTATTATTTTTAAATATCATCAGTTGTGTGGAGGTTTTTAGCTCTCCCGTGTTTTTCCAACCGTTTTATTAGAAAACATTTTTGAACGGGACGTCGGTGACCTAATGGGGTGTCATTGATTTCTGCTGAAGTCAATGGGGTAATAATCCCACTTATCATGTTTATTTTGGCCCGTCTATAAGTTTTATTTTTCATTATATACATTCCATTAAGAACGTAAGTAGTCTCCAATATTGCAAGGACATCAGCGTTGGATGTGGATATAACAATTTGCTCCTGAGTTGTAATAGGAGCAAAGACAGAATCGTTTATTCTTAATTTCAATCGTGAATCGGCAGGAAAGGTGTATCTTCGAAATTCGAATATTCTACTCCGATTCTTGCGGGGAATAAGCTGGATAAATTCCATATCTTCAAGTCCATATCCACGTTTGTTTGTAGAAGGTAGCCTAGTAGGTGGTACGAATCTGATAGAAGTATCGACGGCAGCAAAATCCCTAATCCTATGCCTTTTAGGAGCAGTTATCCTCACAGGAGAACTCGGCCTATGAGGAGGATCTGCAATATGAGGATTCCTGGCAGAAGGAGACCTGTACCTCGACCTGACAGGAGCAGAGAAACACCTGACAGGAGAATGATTGAGGTCATTAGATTCTCTATTAGTTAAAGACTCGAAAGTCTTATCTGCAACGAGAAAGAAGGGATTACATATTTATAAAGTCCGCTGTAGAAAACAAAATGTAAATTTTGACAAATCTGTCTGGATTTAAGAATATGATAGAAGATTAAATTCGTAATTAGTTTGGACAAATTTAAGTTGATTATCCAAAGAATAGATTTACTAATGATTATTCTAGGATGTAAATTAAGATAGAATTTAGATCGTAGGAAACAGTTTCTTATTTATAGGAATCTCTAAACAGATTTGTAAAAATTCGGATATACATGATGATATTATGATACTTACTAATAAAATTAAGGATCATCGCCACTGACAGGACTAGTGTGAAAACGATCCTCATTTTCCTAAACTAGAAGTAAACTGATTGATTTGGTAATTAATACAGTGAATAATCACTCTGGTGCCGTATTGCGTTATATTATTCAACCTAGTGAGGTGTTTGTATTTCATCAGTCATCGCAAAAACAAACGTATGCTGTTGACAAGATTCTGAGGCTATTAGATAAGTTTCAAAAAGATGACTGATTTTTAAGGTAACAGCATTATAACAAGATATTTAATAAGGCACTTTATTTTGAGGGATATAAATAATTCAACCAAAAATGGAATATAACCGTATATAAAATTTTTTTCGAATTCACACGCTAGGGATGTTAGAAATTTATTCTTGGAAGACAAATTGTACATTTAATTATATGGCGGGCAATTTTCTTAAAAAACGCAAGCTGATACTTTTTATAAATTTCTTGTTGAATTTGTACTATCATCTTGAAAACATATTTTGAATTTTTTGCTGGTTAAATACCTTTTTTGTTCAGGGGAATTCTTTTTTATAAAAGCAAATTTTCAAACTTTTCTTTCTTGCAATAACAGATACGAAAAAATGTTAATTAAAATTTTCAATACTTGTCTTTTGGTTGTTATTTTAGCACAACAGGCAACTTCTTCGTTAAACTGACTCTAATTGGAAACGAGATATAATTTTTATTTACATTTCACATATTTTATTTGTCCTGCGTGTTTTCAAGTTTCGCTAAAGAAAACATTGAGCATAGGCATACTATTGACCAATTCAAATAGGATTGAAAATCTCGGAAACATCAGCTGATAAGGAACTTTTGTGTTTACGCAATGTGTAATTCTGAGCTGGCCCCTTATGTGGTTGCGATATATAAACTATTTGGACCTACTGAATTTCTTACATATCCTTGGCTAGTCTCTTCAAAAAGTATTGTGGGTCATTTAGACTAACAAAAATTAACGACACGAAAAAAGTGGTCGAATTTCAAATCCATGAAGGGTCTTATATTGCGAGTCAAAAGCTCTGGGTCTTCTCTGACTCCAGGAGGACAGCTAAGGGTTAAGATAACGCCAAAGAATGACACTAACTATTTAGGTCCCGTATAAAGGTTATCATTCAAACACACTCTACCAGCTTTTTCAACAATATCAAAGATGATTCTGATTTTTCCGTGTTCATTTGGATTCATCATAGAGAAATGAGGTTGGAACCATATTTTCCGAGGATATTTTTCGTGGCCATCTCTTAATAGCTTTTTCGTTAACGCAATATTTTGGAAACGAACCAATCTGTGGAAATCTATCTGTTTTCCGTCTTGTTGAGTTGAGTCATCTGATTCCCACGGTGGCTGAATTTGATAACGCTGCTCGATATTTTTGATTAATTAACTGGCTAAATGGACCGCCCGTTTTTTAGTGATTTCACTGGCCTATGTACTAACCATCCGAATTTGGATTCTGACCAAATTAACAAAATACTTTAGTATTTTTTTAGCCAATCAAAATCATTAGCTTGTCACTCTTGCTTCCAGGTAAATCCACTTCAGTGACATAAAGGGAATCTTTTTTTAGTCCTTTTCTATCCTTTGTAATCCGAAACTTTTTACAAGATGATCATCTATGAGCGTAGTTTTAGTTATGGCGTCTAATAAGGCAATAGTGGATACAATTAATATTAAACCACGCAGTTTAACAGAAGTCACGTTGAGTTAATGTTTGATTTTCTCCATTCAATTTATTCTTCTTGTAAACCATTGTATGATGGAGCCTTGGACAGTTTAAAATTCTACATATTTTAGAAGACAACAAAAATAAACTTTTGCTTTAGATGTCGTCTTCCACCGTTGTTTACTGTCTGCTCTTTTAAAAACTTAAAATTTTTCCAGAGAATGACTTTCTTTATTCTAAATTTTGAAGGACCCTGAGTCGCTAGATTTTCGATCCTTAACTTATTTTCTAAGATTGGTTGCTTTACAACGGCATCTGGTTCTTCGTAACATTTTGTGCGAAATATAAGTTTTGTAAGTTTGTTAGTGAGTTTGTTTGGTAACTTTAGCTTATATATTTTATCGATAATTAAAAAAAAAGATATAACTGATTTAAATATATAATTATTCAAGTCTAAATTGATTCTATATATTTCGGAAACGTATATTAAACTATGTTTCCTTGCACGCTATTAGATAGATCGAACACGAATTTAAAAATATTCATCTTCTTCTTTAAATTGCGCTGACACGAGCATTCGAAATGTCCTTTTGTCCAATTCCATACAAAACAATATTTAAGTTTTTCAGGATTGCTATGGGGATGTCATCCAGAATTTTCTCTAGATCTTCCACATCCTTGAATGATTGTCCTAATGTCCTTTTGACAGGCTACAAATACAAGAAAAATTTCGCTCTTTTTTGTAGATAACTTCCAAGGCAGCTTCTTAAAATACATCCGCATCACTGGGATAATAATCCGGCTCAGAAAAAAAATTAGTGTAATGCCAGAATGAACAAGGCGAAATTTGTCAAAAATCTTATCACGTTTTTGTGAATTCTATAACAATCTACTTGTCATATTTCACAACTTAAGCTACAATAAAAACAAGTGTCTACCTTTAAAGCGACCTTTTATTCCTTCGACAAGTTCAATTAATGTCCTTATCTTATTTATTGGGTACAGTACTAACATAATTGAGTTTCTTTTCTTTTAATTAATAAATGTGAGCAACAGCAGTGCTTTCTAATTGTTATACAAAATTTATATTAAAAAGGACAGAATGGTGAAAATTTATAGCAAAAATTTTGCAAAGCAACTTGATAATAGTTTCAAGATGAAATCAGTAAAAACTAAGAAGATCCAAGCGCTTCAAAATAATGATATAAATTACATGAGATTTATTGCAGGAATAATTATTACAAACTGAATATTTTCTTCAGCGTGCAAATAAACAAAGTCGAATTTGCTTCCGATAAAATAAAGGGAGAAAATAATGACTCGTCTTAAAAAGAATTAAGTTGAAAATTATTTATACCAAAAAAAACAAAGACAATTTAATCTAAACAATTTGTCATTGCAGACTGTTTTTAACAATAAATGCAATATCTATCCTAATAATAGGATAATTTTTACCAGTCAATGTATCCAGATCAATGTCAAAGCGGAGAAACAATCAAGACGTCTTCTGAATATGTGCATTTCTCAATAGGAACCAGTTATGGAATTATTTTGTTTCAGAATAATTGAAAGCTGATGTAAGGAGAAAAAAATACTTTTTTCGTAAACTAATTCATTTTTTTTTATTTTCTATAAAATAAGACTGGATGAGGAAGTGAAGAGAGAATAAAGACTTAAGAAACATTGCACCTTTCCTGTTTATTATTGTTTCTAATTACAATTTTCTTGCAACATTTCTCACAAAAATTGGATTTTGAACAATATTATACAACACATTATATAAATTTTTGTCAATAGAATCAGTGCTTTTAAGGATTATGATTCACGCATCTTTTTCGATTAATTTGATTAGGAAATTTCTGTATATAGGTCGACGAGGACCTACTGGGGTTTCCTTAATTTCCTGTAATGTCAGTACCTTAATAACGCCGTTTATCGAATTGATTTTCGCCCGTTTATATCGTCTATTATGATTAAGATATATTCCCGCAAGAATGTAAGTAGTCTCCAATACTGCAAGGACATCACCGTCGGATGTTGATATAACAATTTGCTCTTGGGTTTGCATAGGTTCGTAAATAGCTTTTGTTAGTCTCCATTTCAATCGTGTGTTAGCCGGAAAAGTATATCTTCGAAATTCGAAAATCCGGTCAAGAGACTTACGGGGAATAAGCTGAATAAATTCCATAAGTTCAAGTCCATATCCAAGTTTGTCAGCAGAAGGCAGCCTAGTAGGTGGTGCGATTGTACTAGAAGTTCGCCTAACAGGAGTTCGAGGTCTGCCAGGAGAAAGTTCAGCAGGAGGATGGCTAGCAGGAGATCTCGATCTTATCCTCTCAGGAGAGAAAAAATTTGGCGGAGAATGATTCAGGGAAGTAGATGCTCCAACAGGTGAATACTCAAAACTTAAATCTGCAAACAGAAAGAGGGGATTACGACTTTATACAGTCCGTGATGCAAAAAAGTGCCAATTTCGATAATTTTTTTCGGATTGTAAAATACACTGGCACCGCGTTTATATCCGCTATCCCAGAACATAGAAAATCAGTTATATCCTCCCAGGCGAGGATCTATCCAATGATGCTCAGCGAAGTATAAATGGCCGCGCTGTGTTCTGATTGGCTTGGTTGTCACGTAGTCCTGCGAGGTGGTGGATGCCAAGCTGATATAAATGAGAGTTATGCAGAGACATGAGCGGGAGGGGATATACGTGAGAGAGGATATAACCGCTATTCCAGTGTATGAGCGAATATTAGTGAAATTAAAAAGGATTGAAATGATAAAATCTAATCTTGAAACTACAGACAAACGCAGAATAAGAGAATAAATCTACCTTAAACTCGTAGTGAGTTTGGATAAATTGATTTAGAGCCTGGTAAAAAATAGTAATACTGAAATTTTGTTTAAAAGAGATAATTATTATTATATTATGATATTTACCAACAAAGTTAAGGATCATTGCCAATGATATAAGCAGTGCAAAGACGATCTTCATTTTTGCGAACCGAATAAAAACTGATTACTTTGGCAAAAATAATTCTGTGAATAATTATTCTAGTGCTGCATTAAAGTATCAAATGTTAAGAACTATTGTTCTTATCAAATAAATTAGGTAACTCTTACGATGGCTCTTGTGAAATGTTTGTATTTCGTTAAGCATTACTAGAACAAGCAAATGCTATCAAAATGATTCTGAAGGTATTTGTTAAAATTTAAGAAGATAAATGATGGTTGCGTAACAAGTATTGTAGAAAAAATGTAAAATAAGGCATTTCGTTTTGATAAATAAAAATATTCCAACCAAAAATTGTACCAGAGTATTTAAGTTGTTATTTTTGAAACTCAATGCCAAATAGAAACAAATAAGCACCTATATTTAACAATTAATCATTTAAAATAACTAATTGCTGACAGCCTGATTTCTTTGGAAAAATAATATTTAAAAAATTTTATTTAAATTATTTTATTTTATTGAAAAATTTCAAGAATATTTTTTTAATTGAAAATATTTTTACGTACCTCAATACAATGTTTTGATTTCTTGAAACTATTAAAAGCTGATATGATTTTTCTTTAAGATAAGCAAATAAGAGATAAAAATACAGACAAACGTTAAATGATAGATAAGGCTTCGAATAAATTTTCAAATAACATTGTCTAAAAAATATATTTCAAATTATAATAACAAAAAATTAGATAAAATTTGAAGCATATTGCTGACATTTAAATAAAATAATTTTTGTTTTGTTCCATTAAAAAATTTTCAGTGAATTTTTATATTACGCATTTTATATCAAATACAATTATTTTATTCTTATTGAATTAAATGAACAAATATTTGGTGTTCAAAAATATTAATTTTCAATATTTTTCTTCTGCACTGATAGATGAATGTTGTTATTTCCAAGATGTCCACAAATTTAATTTGTTTTTTGGGGGCGGGGGGGATTTCAAACGCGAATTTTTTTAAAATAAGGAAATTTTTTTTAATTGCAGGAAATAAATTTTTTAATTGAATTTTTTTCTGCATCATGAGAGGGAACTTTTTGGATTTTTTAATATTTTGTATAATATTTCGATTGACTTAGAAGAGTCATTTGCTGTGTTTTGGTATTTAGTTTGTTTTAGTGATATTTTTTTGTTGAATTTTTTTTCGATTTACGTTTTACCGTTTTATTAAACTTTTTAAAAAAACTCACATTTTCAACCAAAAAATAATCATTAAAATTTAGGAGATCATATTTTTTAATCTGTGAGTAACATTATTGTGTAATTTCTTATTTTAAATTGGTATTTTGGTACATGTACATGACAAGAAGATTTTCATTTTTTTTAATTTATAATTTCTGTTAAAAGACGTTTTTAACATTAAGCTTCAACTGTTTTAGGATTAAAAAATAGTTTAAATGTTTAGAGATTCTAAAAATGTTGACCTTAAGAAAATCAAAAAATCTTTTTTTTTAAACTTTACATATTTCATGGTTTTAAAAAAGTAACCTTTTTCAGAGTTTTGAAATGTTTTAAGAGGTGAAATTTTTTTTTAATTCCTGGTAGAATTTCAGAAAAATTTTTTAGGAATTTTAATTATAAATTGATTTTTAGGACAAAAAAAATATTTTGCGAATTTTAAATCATAATTTTTCAATTCATCGTTTTTATAAACTTTTAGAGAAATTTTGGTCGCGTTTAAAATATGTTCTGAAGATTCAATAAATTTACAAATAATTGAAAACTTGCAATGATTTTAAATAATTTCAACTAATATTTTCATTTCTGCAAGCTTTCAAAGAAATAACAAAATTCCTAAGATTACAGAAAAAATGTAAAATAATTTTTGACATTGAAAAATCCGTTTAAAGTGTTTATAAATGTAGCTTTTTTCCAAATAATTTTTTTTTTGGTATATGATAAATATAAAAATAACTTAGACTGATAATAACAAGCTTTTTAACAAAAACCCATATAGACGTAATTTTCAGTTTCAAGAAATTTTTTGCTATCTATTGCAAGAAGAAAAAAGTAGGGTATCTAAGATCTTCATTTTCAGAATTCCTTGATTTTTTCTGTACTAATTTTTTTTTTTTACCTAATATTTACTGAATTAAAAATTTTTTTTATTTGCTTCAAACAAAAAAATATCTTTTCTGCTGTAAGTGATGGCTATTTAACAAATTATACGAATTTTTATTTCAAAATTGATACAAAAAAGTTTTTTTTTTATAAAAAGACGAATTTTCAATGAATGAAGATTTTTCACTTAATACAGAAATAAAAGTATATCTAAATTTTTAAACATTAAAGCAAAGGGACAAATATTTAAAAAAAAAAAATTTCATTTAATTTTCAAACCAAAATATGATTTTTCAGAAGAAAGTTATTTTTTCACCTGACTCATTTTTTATTTTATCACTTCAAATAGTCAAATTATCAATTCAAAGAGAATATTTACAAACAAATTATTAAAATTTGAAGTAAATAGGTGAATTTTCAACCAAAAATAGAAATCCTTAAGCTAAAAAATGAATTCTTCAGCAAGTGATTCAACCCAAACTTTTAAACAAAACAGATGGATTCTCAAGAAAAGAAGAAGAATTTTTAACCAAAAAGGTGCATTTGCATGAAAAAATATTTTTACTAAATCAGAAAAATTTTGAAATAAAAAATTTAAATTAAAAAAAAATTTCTATATCAAATATATAGTTTTATTTTTATCCAAGATGATAAAATTTCTACTTAGCAAAGATTTGAAAGAATTTTGAACAACAAAATGTCAATTTTAAACAAAAATCGAATTTTATAAGAAATACTGAAATTGGTAACAAAACAGTAGAATTTTCAAGCAAAAAGCATAAATTTTTAACCAAATAATTGAACTTCTAACGGAGCTACATTTTTATTCACGAAAGTTGAAATTTCTTTAAAAACAGATGAATTATAAAAAATAAAGTTAAAAAGTAGGTAAATTTTTATTTAAAGAAGATTCCAGTTCACTTTTAAAAATCCAAAAGTGTTTCCGTTGAGAAATCAAAACATAAGTTATACTGAAAAAAATGAACTGTTAAATAAAAAAGACAAATTTTCAGAAAAAATAGTTTTCATTAAAAAAATATTTCAGTTAACTTATCAGCACTAAAATTTGAATTTTAAACATAAGGTTAATGTTCTAAGGAAAGAGTTGAATTTGTAACCCAAAAAGATGACTTTTTAAGGAAGCAGTTAAATTTGTAAGCAAAAATAACTTTTTAAAAAATTTTTTACATTTTAAATCGAATAGTAAAATTTATAAATAAAAATGTAATATTTAGTACAATATTTTTCTTAACTTGCACTTTGATTATAACTAATTTTCGAAAACCACTGTTTACCTTTGTACGTAATAACTTAACGAAAAAGTGTTCTACAGATGAGTGAAACTAGAATCAATTTACTGTGATTCCAAAAAAAGAACAATGTTCTAACTCTGAAAGGTCACCTTGGAATGTGCACTCTCACTGCCTAGAGCGCCCATATTTTGACGTTTTTGTCTCAAGTAAGTTTGTAAAATTTATTCCTAATGCATAATACGTCTTTCGCCATTAACAACAAAATAATTTTTTATAACAAAATCTTGCTCTAAACACTTTTGAGTACTTTAAAAGTGTCTCGGATGTAACTATAAAATTAAATGCAGAGAAAGTATAAAAAGATATTGTTACAGAAACTTATTTAAAAAAACTATTTTTTGATCATTGAAAAGAATATATTACACATTTCCTATCAATAAACATAACTTTTTTGCAACAAAAATACTTTAAAAGTAGTCGAAAGTGGTTCACACAAGATTTTGTTATAAAAAATTATTATTAAACTTATTTGCTTATTGATAAAAAAATTGCCAAAAAATACTAAGGAAGTACTTAAAAGTTGTTGGGACAAGATATTGTTATAACGAATTATTATTAAAACTATTTCTTCATAGATAAAAAAAATATTTATCACATTTTTCATCAATTACAATCACTTTTTTAACACAAAAGTACTAAAAAATGTACTTAAAACTGGTTAGGTTAAGTAATTGTTATAACAATTATTTTTTTTATTAATGAAAAAAGATGTATTATGCATTAGCAATTAATTTTACACACTTGCTTGGGTCAAAAATGTAGGGCCAGGACACATTTTTGTGTCCTGGCTAAAAGCCTTTCTTTTTATATGTACGCAAATTTTTGCATAGACTATTTTATCGTTTGGCATCATCAACGCGAACTAAACCTGACACGATTTATTTAAAAAAAAACTAAACTCCACTTTTTTTCCCCTAAAGACAAGCAAAAATGGTCAAATTTGAGGGATCATAACTTATAACCTATTAGAGCTAGAACATTCCTCTTTTTATGACATCACAGAAAATTGAGTCTTATTTACCTCATCTGCAGAACACTTTTCCGTAAAGAAAATCAAAAAAGTGGGATCATTCTAACGTACCATAACTCGGAAACTATTAAGGGTAGCGGATTATTTTTTTTACAAAATTATCTTATAATTTTGTTGTCTTCCTTTCTTCTGTTGCATATTTTGCTCTAAAATGCAATGGGAATCAGCCGTCTACGAAACGCGATTTTTCGAACTGTTTTTTAAAAAAACCAGAGTTCTCCCTCGTATTCCTGATAACATTTTTAATATTGTAAATAGGACCCCTTAATTTCACTCTTTTTTCGACATAATGCCGTAATGCCCAGGGCGCGCACCTGTTGGATCTCGTGCTTCGAGCTCGATAGTGTATTCACCTCGCGCTACGCGCTCGGACACATTGGCCTTACGCTTTACGCTCGGTTCCTCTAGGTTTTTGCACTTCGTGTGCTCGCTATTGCGCGCTTCGCGGGCTATTACACTCTCAGTAAGCTTCATCGTTA
>JAAAKG020016078.1:0-19898 GCA_010014905.2 Druon quercuslanigerum
ATATACTGTCGCAACCGATCTCGCCCTACTACCCTGAAAAACTGTGTGAGCCAGAAGTTTTCGGAAGGCCGAGAACGGAGTGACTGAAAGCGAGAGTTCAGTGTATTTAAAAAATCATCTTTTTAAAAATAAAATTTAAATTTAGAAATTGTGCAAGAAAATTTAATTAATCATAAGCTCCCACTTAAGAAGGTTCGCAACATGCTAGGACCAGCATGCAATGTTTACGAAAATTCTGGATTTCAGGGGAAAAAACTCAATTTTCTTACGTTGGTCTGTAAATATGGCTCTAAAAATTATTTTTTTCCCTTTCAAAACATGTTTACTGATATTAACATAGCTACTACTGCCACTCCTACAGATTTACAATCTCCTAGTTGTACTTTTGTCATCCATTTGTTAATTTTTATAACAAAATCATCGACATTAAGAATTTGTTTTGATAACTTGTTTGCTAATTTTAAAAAATAATGTTGGAGAAGAAAAATGTATCAGGAAACATTAGAGTCAATGTATGTAATTTGAACACAAGCTATGAAAAAAAGATTTATTTTGTTGGACGTGCATTTATTTTTATAATTTGTTTATGAAATAAGCAAATAATATTCAGTAAAATAAAATTTGTTAGTAAATATTACTGTCAATGCAATTTGAATAAATATTTCGAAGGATTAAATATACTTTTCTGCCTGTAAAAGTGCTTAATGTATATCTGCTTACAGTCCATTTGTATATATAATTTTTGTATAACATGAACAAAGAATATTTGATTTGCGACTTTCTGGTGTACTATTCTAAAGGTAGAATATATATTTATTTTAGATTTCAGTACTTCTTTACATCGTTATTTTATTACTTTCGACAAAAATGGTATCAATTTTAATGAAAAATTCTCAGCATAAATGTATACTATAAAGAAGAAGAAAAAGCGGTTAGATATGCCATCAACTGTACAAAAACTTAGAATACATAAATATACTGATCCTATCTTATTCAAGAGAGCAATCGCTAAAATTATAATATCATATACATATTATTATAATCATCATTATTACATTACCTAAATAACTTAAGTATTTGGTCCTAAATCGCTAAAATTCGAAATCCAATCTTTACGTCATTAACATCGAAAATATTGAGCAACAAAACCCTGTTTCCTAAAATTGTCTCAAGACAATATTTCATATACTACAAAATTGTCTTCTTATGAATTCAGTTAAAAATAGGAATAAATATATTACATCGCATTGAGCAAATCATTATTGGCATATAAAATAAAACTTAAACATTTCTTCAAAGAATTACAAATAATTGCCGATCTACCTTAAATTTGATGAAGATTCTATATTTTAGTCAACAGAACTTTTATCTAGATTATAAAATATCCACAGGTAGTTATCAGTTACATGTATCTACAAAAAATATCGTCAGTAGATTAATAAATCCATCATAAAAATAAATTTTGCTTTACAATAGTCATTACAATGGCATTCAGAATTCAGTAGTCAAGTTAAAATTGGCAAATTTTTAGAATTTCAACCCTTCTTAAACTTGATCAACAAAATTGCGACTGTTTGAAAGATGATAATCCAAACGAAAGTAGCAATAAATCCTTCGTAAACTGTAGGTTCTGAAATTGACCAACCTCGGGCTAACATAGATCTAAAGGATTCCGTACTTTTCGTCAGAGGTAGAAGATAACTAATATATCTCAAGACTGGGTTCATGCCCTCGATTGGCCAAATGATTCCACATAACATGACGATCGGTAAAAACGATCCCATAGCCATATAGGTAGCACTCCTTTCGTTTTCACAAGAACATGCTACCACGAAGCCTGAAAAAATAGTTTTAATTAATTTAATCATAATGAAAACATGACCTTTTTGGTTTTCTGCAGTTTTCCAACTCCCTGACCAAATGTTCAGCCAAATGCGAGCGCTTCTATTCAGGCAATGCTTGCAGGCTCATTATGTCAGTTTTCAGGAGAGGGGCATTTTAGATATTTAAAGACAACTAATGTCAACTAATTTAGAAATATTTTAATTGAAAACTTGATTATAATTACCGAAGCACATTCCACACAGTCCAGTGAGAATTGTGAGAGTTGTGACCCAAGCAAGATCTCCTTCACATGTGATGTCAAAAACAGCGAAAGCGACAATCAAAACCATCACTGTTTGACCCGTCATCACCACAAATTGCGTGACGACTTGTCCAAAAAGAATTTCAGTACCAGTTACACCTGTGAGAACATTCATGATGTCAAAATAATTCTTATTTTTTCATCATTTTTTGTTAATGTAAGCAATATTTTTAAATAATAAGAAATTTATTAATAGTCTTGATAACATATAGAAAACTTTATAGATTTTTTTATCAAGAAAAAAACTGCTATAAACTAAATTGTTAATTTTACTCTTTAGAAATTGAGTTAAGAATTATATAAATAAATCTATGAAAAGAATATGTAAAGTAGAAAAGTTGTTGTATATTTGCAGATTTTTTAAACAATAATAATTATTTACTTTAGCTGAGAAAATTCATCAGTTTATAAAATAGTCAACTGTCAAAAGGGAAACTGACTTTGCATTTAAGGGAATTATTTTTAGGTTTTATATTTTTTATCTTATATTTTTATTGATTGGGCTCAGATATTGAGGCTCAGACTTTCACCTTTATATATTGTACCAGTACACGTAGTACCAGTACTACGCCCACTTCTTACTTATCTTAAGAATTTACATTTTAATGGGAATAATTTCAATATTCAAAATTATGAAAAAAGAAATAATAAATTTATAAGAATAATGAAAGAAATTGTTTTGACGATAATAACTTATTTACATTTCACTATTAGTGCTGAACTTAATCCATGTACACTTAACTTAATTAAGTATTTAAGTTTAAACCATTTTATTACTTTTCTTTTTTCAACCGTTTAATTTTTCCAATTAGTTAACTTCTATAAACTATTTTATTCTTTGTACAATTTTATTGATTAAACAATTTCTTTAAACAATTATATTTCTTAAACAATTTAAGTTTTAAAACGATTTCACCTTTCAGAGATTTTTAAAATTTTATTTTTAAACAATTTTACTTCACCTAAAATTTCATTTCTGCAACAATTTTAATTTTTCAAAAAGTTTACTTTGAAACCAGTTAATCATATTCCTTGAACAATTTAATTTTTTTAGCAATTGAATTTTGTAAACAATTTTATTTATTAAAATTTAAGAAATTTAAGTTATAATAAAATCAAATCAAAAATATTGTTTAACGTCCAATACTTAAGATAGTGTGTAGGATTCCTTTAAATAAAACCAAGAATCCAACGATCAAATTGGTTGGTTGCCTTCTCATTTTTCTTTCCTCTTTTTATTCTTGTCCAAAGATTTTTATTTTTTTAAATTACTATTAGAGCATTTTTTGGTAATTGTCCCAATTTGGTCTTTGAATTCTTGGTTTTATTTTCAGAAATTCTGTACAGTAATTTCTTAACGAAATTCATTTTTTCAAATTAAAATTTTTTTTTAAAGAATTTTATTTCTTGTACATCTTCATTTCTTCAAGAATTTTATTTTTCTTACAATTTAATTTCTTCAACAATTTAATTTTTGAAATTATTTAATATTTCAAGAAATTTAATTTCTTAAACAATTTTGTTTGGAAAACAATTTCATTTTTTAATTTAATTTCTTTATTAGCGTTTTAAATTAAGAACAATGTTTAATTAGCTAACAGTACTTATAAATGAATTTAGAGTTACTAATCAAAGCAAAAATTTATCAGAAACATAGCCAAAAACTGAATTTTTTATGAATATTTTTTTAATAAACAATCCTTTTTGTAAATTTGTAAATTATCATAGGAAAAAGTTATCGCAAAGATATTCTTATGTGATTTTGTAAAAAAGTGAGCCTTTTTATTAGAAAACAGCCAAACCCTGAATTTTGTTTAGAAAAATTGTGTAAACAATTTATAATTGTGGTGAATTTGCACAGTGTTAGAACAAAAAGTAATTGGAAAGACATTCTTAGTCGACTACGTAAAAAAATTAGGCGTATTCTCCGAAAAATAGTTAAGCTCTCAATTGGTTTACAACAATCATTTAAACTATTAAAACAAATTATTTAATTAATTTAATTATTTAAAAAGTAGTCAGAAAAGCTTCCACACTTCTCATTAACTACTTCCATCGTCGACACAAATAACACATACTACTATGAATTATTTAAACAATTGCCATTTAGCATCTTTTTTAGAAGAAACCTATAGAAATATTAATTTTTCTCAAATTGTATACAAAAAAATATGGATTTGAATGAGCTAAACATTGCTCATCTCAAGAAAAAACTTTTGTTCAATAATTTTTTTATAACGTAATAAATATATTTTTTATTGTTCTTACCCGCTGGAAATCATCTATCGATTTTTCTAGCACACATATTGTTTTATAAATCCACAAAATTAAAAAAACGTCAACTTTGTTCTTAAATAATAAATTAACCACATTTTTTTATCAAAAATCCAAATCCACACATCTTTTCGAACTAAAAAACAATCTTTAATAAGAAAATCGTCCAAATCGAATAAATAGTGCAGACTAAAAATTGACTTGTACACATAAAAATTTCTTTCTTCAGTGTGACCAGTTTGTATGGTCCTACATTTTTATAATTAAAAAGTTATTTTATTTTCTGATTTAAAATCTTTAGAACTACACAAGCGTTCCTTAGTGCCTTTAACTTAAATAACCAAATTTTAAATGCCATATCTCACTTTACGTGAACATGAGTTGTTAAATAAAGTTCAGTACGATAGGAAACTGGTAAATATTTCATGGCTTTAAGATATAAAAATTGGATTAAAAATGCAGTACTCACCAGAAACTAAACTTCTTTCCAGTAATCCTTCGTTTCTTTCTAATAACATGGCTCCTGAAGTCAGTGCAACAGATAAGAAGAAAATGATTCTGAAACAGAGATTATTTTCCATATTAAATAATTATTTATACATTTGTAAGACTAAAAACGTATATTACTTAATTCATAATTTAAGACTAAAAGAACTTTTAACAGAAACTGAGAGAAATCGTATCATAATCAGATTTTTGAAGTACGCTGACGTTACATCTATTAATTTTATTCTTCTTGTGAATTTCTTTCTCAGATAATTAATTTTTTACAATCACAGTTATAGTACTTCAAATAGTTATTATTATCTTCATTAAAAACAATACGCAAATTCAACAAAAAAAGATATCAAATTTCGAAATATTTCAAAATTTTAAAAAATGGTGTCAAACAGATTGTTTTTTGATCTGCTAAAGAGCACGTGATAGGTTTAAAAAAATGCTAAATTTTCTAAAATTTTGTACCCCTACTTCAACTTTTAGCATGAACTTAAAAAATCTTCATCGGTTCCCGAGATACGATTAAAAATGTTCAATCGTATCTGAGTTGAGTTTTAGTCGACGATCACGGTTCTGGGCCGGTCTGCTGCTCGCCTCCTTCGCTGAGGCAGGACCGAATAGGCCATGCACAGAGCTGGTGCTTGATTAGGGCTCTCTTATACTTTTGATTCTGCTCATCAGTAATTTTTATTTCAAATTATTGTAAATTTTAAAAATTATTCACAATTATTTCTATTCAGAATTATCCCCATATTAAAGAATAAAAAAATGATGAACAGCTTTTTTATTCTTAAAATTTTTATCAACTAGAGCATGATTAAAAATAAAGATATATTGTTACGAGAGTAAACTATTTTTCAAACGAATTAAGCAGCAAAATTCTAAATAAATTATCTGTATGAAAAACACTCGAAAATATTAAAAGTTAATAATAATGGAATTTCCAAAATAAATTAAATATAAAACAGTGTGTAGGCGTAATGAAAATTATATTGCCAAAAAAGTTAGAGTATCAAATAATCATGAAAATTTACGATGGATAGGTACAAGAATACGAATTCATATACAGTGAACTATGAAGGAAAATTGTAAACCATTTAATAGAAATTGAAGTTATAATAATATATAATAATAATTCCATTGTTATTCACTTTTAATATTTTTGACTGTTTTTCATATAAATAATTTATTTAGAATTAAGATGCTTAATTTGTTTGAAAAATAGTTTACTCTCATAACAATGTATCTTCATTTTTATTAATATTCTAGTTGATAAAAATTTTAAGAAATAAAAAAGCTGTTCATCATTTTTTATTCTTTAATATGGGTATAATTCTGAATAGATATAATTGTAAATAATTTTAAAAAATAAATAAAGAATTTAAAAAATTTACAATAATTTGAAATAAAAAATACTGATGAGCAGAATCAAAAGTATAAGAGAGCCCTAATCAAGCACAACCTCTGTGCGTGGCCTATTCGGTCCTGCCTCAACGAAGGAGGTGATCAGCAGACCGGCCGAGAACCGTGATCGTCGACTAAAATTCAACTCAGATATGATTGAATATTTTTAATATTTTTAATCGTATCTCGGGAACCGAATAAAATTTTTCAAGTTTCTTCAGCTTAAATTAAATATAAAATTTCAGGCTCTATGTTGTATAATTTTCAGATTTTTGTAACAATTTTCCTAAGGCATACTAAAATTTGAAGTCAAGGTACAAAATTTGATAAAATCTGGAAGTTTTTAAAAATTTTGTCACGTGCTGTATTCTCTTCAGCAGATCAAAAAAAAATCTGTTTAAAACATTGATAGACGTGGAATTTCATAGGCTTTTCAACTGTTTTTTTTTTAATGCCGTATCATTTTTTCCGCTGAGTTATCGTGGTTCAAAGCCATCAGTGATTTTTAATAGTGCTTGCGTCAATCAATTTCATAATTCCCGACGGTAGTGTATATATAATTATTAAATAATTTTTAATTGTTCAAACCATTTTTGTTCACTATAAAAATTGTATTACTATAGAACATTGCGAACTAAGGGTATGTAGGAATAATGTATATATATATTCAAATTAGTAAATGTCATTTTCACATTATATTGGTGGAGTTTAAACGTTTCGAAGAAATTTCTGAACAGAGAATACATTTTCCAAATTTTGATTCTATTATTGGGAATTCGGTGTGTTAATCAAGAAAAATGAGAATATTTCCCTGGCTGAAATTGCATTAGGATTAAAAACAAAGAGTTTAAATTTTGAAGTTTTTTGACTATAACAGAAGAATGAAGAATTCATACAGTTGAATATATTATTTAATTTTAAATCCTTATAATTAAAAAGTATCTCAACTTAAAAACTTTTAAAATAAATCTTTCTTCTAAAATCCGTTTTTTGTCAAAAAAGTAAGAAGTTATGTACAAGGAGAAGAATGTTTAATTAAGACAATAAAATAATTTTTTTTATATTTTTGGAAAAAAATCTTGTTTTTTCTTTGCATAGAAAATCATTTCGCCAAACTAATAAAACGTTTAGTTAAACCGAAAAAATGTGTTTTACGAATATTTGCCTCAGTATACAGTTTATAATTTTCCATTATTTTAATGACATAACAGTGCTAAAATATCTTGGTCGCAGCAGTAAAAATTAATTAAAAAGTGCGTTATATCAGTTAAAATTATATTGTGTATTACAATGTAATAGTGCAATTAAAAATACTTACGTCAGTATAACTCCAGGAGCGGCAAAGTCCGTAAAATTAGGATCTTTCGAACCATAAACTGGAGTTCTAAACTGCATGAGAATCAAATATATAATACAAAATTCATTCAAAAAAGAATTTCTTTTTAATTTAATAAGAAAAGTGGTTTGAATTAATATCTTACGTCTATCGGTATGTCAGTGAATTTTGCTCTGTAATTGCAAGCCACGGTGACTTCTTTAGCAAAATCTTGATAAGAATAAAGAATATCCCTTTGAAGAAGCTGGCCAATTTGTTGATCTAAAAAATATAGTAATTATTTATAAACATTTTCTTACCCTTTTTCTATTTGAGGGGTCGTTCAAAATCTACGTCACATTTCCTGGTGAATGAGTAGGAGAAGTTTAACGCAGAACGTAACATAACACATGGAAAATATAAATGTGAATAAAGATTTTTTTAAATGCATGAAAAAAATAAAACGAGTGACTTTATTTTATAATTTAAGCATTTCAATACAGAATTCACACTCTTTTCTCTATTCCCATTTTTAACCACATTTTCAAAAATTCTTTTTTCCCTTTTTTCAAGAAACTTTTCGTTTTTCTCGTTTTTTTGCTTAAATTTGAACCTAACTAGGAAACCCTAACACTAAAATATTACTACTTGAGGAAGATTAAACTATTTTGTTTAAAACTTTTTTTTAACAGTAATTTTCTCACCTGGAAATTTAACTCATCAATTTTTTAATAAAAATTATCGTTGAGAGTTGAAAATTCATCTAATAAATTTGTATGGCAAATTAACCTTTTTTAATTGCAAATTCAACTACTTAGTTGAACGTTGAACTATTTCGTTAAAATTTCATATCATTAGTTGAATATCGATCCCTTTATTTAAAAATTTAACTATTTTGTGAAAAATTCGTTTGTTTGGGTTGAAAATCAATTTTTGATCTGAAAATTGATCTGTATCATTTTTGGTTGAAAAAAGATCGTTTTTAGTTGAAATGCATCTATTAAATTTTCGTTCAAAATTTTCAATTTTGTTAGACAACTCATCTACTTGATTAAAAGTTATACTGCTGTTTAATATGTTTAAAAATTAAATTTTTTTATTTTTTTTCGTTTGTAGTTGAAAATAAATTTTTTAAACTGAAAATTGATCTATTGCATTTTTGACTAAAAATTGATTTATTTTATTTTAAAATTCAAATATTTTGTTCGAATAAAATTTTTTGGTTGAAAATTTATATTTTTTAGTTGAAAATTCAATTGTTTTGTAAAATATTCGTTTCTTAAAATTAAGCATTGGAATTTTTAGATTGAAAATTCCACTGTTCTGTAGAGAATTTGATCTTTTAGTTTGAAATATAAACAATTTGTTTAACAAATTTTGTCTCTCTTAACTGAAAAATATTTTTTGTATAAAATTCGTCTCTTTGGTTTGGAAATTCATCTCTATTGGTAGAAATTTTATCTTTTTCTAGTTCAAAATTAAACGTTTTGTTTAAAAATAAAGCTATTTTTCGTTTAGGACTAAATTAACTATTCTATTCAAAATTCCTCTTGTTTGGTTGAATTCAACTGTTTTTTATTTGAAATAAAAATATTTTTAATTGAAATATCAAATATTACATTTATCGTTGGGATACTGAGGTATCAGGTTATGATGTTCTTGTGTATACTCTTTACGATGTCTGCGATTGGCCAGAGCGCCCCGCCATGGTGACATGGAGGACGCGCACGCCAATCAGGTGCGTCCTGTCTCCACGGTGGGACGCTCTGGCCAATCGCAGGCATCGTAAAGAGTATACATAAGAACAACATAACCTGATACCTCAGTTTCAGGTCAGCCCTGAAAAAGTGTTCAAGAGCATGTTCACGAAACGTCGGCAAAATTCTTAGTTTTCTACACGATTGAAACCCGAAATATCTACTTTATCAGAATGAATCATCGTGAAAGTATTAAATCTATTCTCTTCCAATTAAATTTTGTATCTAAAAATTTAACTCACTGGACATGTCCATGACTATATTCAAATCAGAGAATACAAGAGTCTCGTTGTCAGCGCTGCCGCTCAATTCAATCCTATCGAACAGAGATTCAGAATAGTTGGCTGTAAATGAAAGGGCAGCCCATGCCCAGCCCTTTTCTACAGCATATCTCGCTTCACCGTCTGTATCATATGGCAAATATTGAACCTCTCGCTTTTGAAGATGTTCTAGGAATCTACAACTTAATCGTGTCCAATTGCAACCAACCGTAGGAATACATGGTTCTGTGCTGTCACTTAATTCTTTGTTCACTATCGCTAATGTTAAACCAGTAGGGTCTTTACCAATTGAAACACAGAATAGGATTATTTGTAGAACTGGTAAACCAATGATGAAAAGCATAATTCTGAAATAAAAAATATAAGACTTTAATATCATATTATTGCACTACTCTTTTTTCTTTTCGTGAAATTTGAATTTAAACAGGTGCTCCTGGGCACTTTTTGGAATAATTTCCTTGGGTCTCCACGGCCTAGCTAGGGAGACTACCGAATGGCAGACTGGGTGAGGCTAACTTTGCAAAGCTAAGCTAGGCTAGACTAGGCTCAATATGCAAAGAGGTCCGCATAATGCACTGTGGAATGGGGTATGACTGGCACCTAAGAAGTCTATTTCCAGAAAGATTTGAAACAACAAAATGTAATGAGATCTAAAAACTCAGTGAAGATGGCCAGAAAAGGTGTACTGCCTTAAGAATAAACACAGGTGTTCGTCAGAGGGGAACCTCGACAGCTCCCCTGCCCACATTACGAACTAACTAAACTATATTACCCCTAAATCCAGAAATTTAAATTTAACAAGAAATCTGCACATTAAAAAATTAAATTTTTTCTGCAAAAGGTATCTACGCTGATGGATGATAACTATCTCTGATGAAAATACAGATTTCTTTAAATGTTCACCTTTGAGTACTGTATACTCGTTTTTTTTTTGCCAAAAATGTTTATTGTTGGTTTCAATTTTTTTCTGAATTGTAAAAGGGAATTTTTTATTTTTTAAATTATTATTAAATTGAAAGGAAGTAGATTTTGGTTTACATATTTGTCTAGACTGGTAGAGGAATTTTTTAATTTTTAAGTTTTCTTATAGGATTGAAAGGGAAATTTTTTTTATGTATTTTGTTTCTAAATTGGAAAAAGTCATTTTGTATTTTTAGCATTTTTATTGAGTGGAAAGTGAGAATGTTTCAATTATCAAATGTTTTTATAAATTGAAAGAGGCCAATTTTTTCGATTTAACATTTTTTTAGTAGACCCTCCGTCAAATCAAAGAGGGAATTTTTTATTTTTTTAATTTTTATTGAATTGAAAGAAAGTAAATTTTGGTTTGCAAATTTGTCTAGAATGGCAGAGGAATTTTTTATTTTTAAGTTTTCTTACAGCATTGGAAGGGAAAATTTGTTGTGTATTTTGTTTCTAAATTGGAAAAGGTCATTTTTGATTTTTAGCATTTTTATTGAGTTGGAAGTGAGAAAGTTTCAATTATCAATTGTTTTTCTAAATTGAAAGAGACAAATTTTTTCGATTGAACCATTTTTGAGTAGACGGAGGGCCAATTTTTTATTTTTAGCATTCAGATGGAAGGGCGGAACTTTTAATTTTCGATTTTGTACTGAATCGGAAGAGGAACCTATTTCATTTTTAACATGTTTGTTGTTGTAAATCTAAAAAGAGGATTAGTTTTAATTTATGAGCGTTGAAATGATAGGGTGGATTTATTTTGTTTAATCAGAAATCTTTGAATTGTTCAATTAAGAAAACCTTAAAATTTTTAAATTTTGCCGTTTTGTGGCATATTATTATAATTGTTTCTTTAAACAGTGTTATAAGCTTCCATTTCATGCATGTAAATTACTGAGTACTTAAATAAAAAATTTCTATTAAAAATTTTAGAATTTAAAAATTTGCTACTTTGAGTGCTTCAATTTTCAGGTCTGTTTAAATTATTTTAAATGAAAATATTTGAAGCCACAAGATTGCAATTTTTTAAATTTAAATGACTGAGAAAAATGCTAGCAAGCCGAGAAACACCGGGAATTTGTTTCGTCGATTAAAACTGCCACCCTGATGCCTTGCATTTTAAAAATAAATTTCAGTTTTAGTGAAATTAAATAAAAATAAATATTTACCCAACATTCCGCCACATCCAAAGGAAGTTTTTCCATATTAAAGCCTTCATATGTGTTCGATTGAGCATTTTGAATTTTGACTTTCGTCCTTCTTCTGCTGGGGGAAGTGTCGCAGCCTATTTATGAAAGCAAGATTTTTATTTAATTTAAAAAGCTTTTGTCTACCCGCGAATATATTTTGAAGATAATAATACTTACGATTTCTTCCTCAGTTACGACGATACTTTTTCTTCGACTAGAAATACTGACGTTATCACCAAACTCTCCACTCATTTCGTCATCCACATTCTGAAATATTATTATTAATATGTTTATTAGTATTGCCTTATTTTGGAGACACAACTATAATTTCAGACAGGAAATATTCGGAGGAAAACTTAAAAATATTCAACTTTCATTTCTGGTAATAAAATCATTTAATTTTGTCAATTAACGAGTAAGGAAATAGCAAAGGGATATGGCGGTACGTTTTAATTAAGCAATTGTTACAAAAAAATACAGTGAAATTATGGTTCAAAATTGAATTTCTGATATCGCGTCATGTAGAAGGAGCAGAAGTGGACTAAATCTTATTGGTTCAAAGCTCACTGGAAAGGGAATTCTCTTCCACCCTTTCCCACAATGCAGAGCAGTAGTCACAGCTTGCCACTGATTGGATCGCGCTTCCCCAGTGCAAGTGGATCAACACCGCAGGGTTAAGGTTTTTGGAATCCCAAATATTATTTTAAATAATCTGCCCAAAAAAGCGTTTGTTCCATCTCGTGGTTTATAGTATAATCTTTATCAGGCACAATCGGCCCTTTTTAGGGTTACCAAATTTTTCGTATAAGCGAGTTCTTATTTTGTTTCCAAAATATTTTTTATAACTTACAAAAATTAATTACTCGCTAGCAGTCTTCCTACGCGTTAAAAAAGAGAAGGCCAGGGAGTTTTATTGCTCGTGAGAAGTCAGGGATTTTGAAATCAATTTTACATATGCCAAAGAATTTCTATAAGAGGCTGTTGAAGATAATAAATTTAAGATTGTTTTGTTGCGCTTATGAAAGATTCTATGTTCAAGATTTTACATGATTAAGATTCTGTACTTTGAATATTTATGGTCAGGAAAATTGAAAACTTTTCAGAGAAAAATTCGTCTTTTTGGGTTGAAAATTTTACTACTTTGGTAGAAGCAGAAAATTAACATTTTTATTGTTGAAAATTCATATTTTGTTGATAAATATTAAACTGAATTCTTTCTTGGTTGAAACTTAACTCTTTTTGAAACTAAGTCTTTTTTATTTGAAAAAATATCTGTTTAAGTAAAATTTTCATATTTTTTGGATGAAAAAGCAGCTTTTTAGTTGTTTACCAGTTGTTAAACAAAAAGGTTTTGATAAAATGTTTCTTGTTTGTTTTAAAAATTCATCTCTTTGGCTGAAAATAAACTTTTTGTTGTAAATTCATATTGTTTAGTTTGAATATTGATTTTTGTACAGAAAATTCCTCTTTTGGCTTCAAGTTGGACAATTATTATAAACTTTTTTTCTTTTTTGACTAAAAAGTGATGATTTTTAATTTTAATAACATCATCCTTGTGGAAAAAAGGGAAGGCCTTATTTTTAAATTTATTCTTATTTATTGCATTCTTACCGCTTCTGGCGACACGCCGGTAACACTAACAAGTATACTGCTTCTTCGTCGCAGCCCCATATTTTGACGTCTACTGAGTTTTAAGAAAACTTCTTCCAAAGTGTCTAGCCTATGCATTTGCATAAGTCTCTTTGGTGACTCCTCAGCGAGGAATTTTCCACCCCTCATGAGTCCAATAATTCCTGCTTGTCTCGTTTCTTCAATATAATGGGTTGTGATTATAATAGTTTTGTTTCCATCCTTAGTTATTTGTACCAAATGGTCCCAAATACTTTGTCGAAGAACAGGATCTACGCCTACTGTTGGCTCATCCAATATCAACAATTCAGGATCAGCCAATAATGCCGCTGCAAATGATACTCGCCTCTGTTGACCTCCCGAAAGATTTTTTACGAAACGATTCTCAGAGGGCAGCTCTAGGAACTGTAAACATTAAAAAATAGTCAAAGTAGGCACCTGGTGCCGAGAAAAAATGGTTTAGTAACCTATAAAGACGTTAATAAGTCACTCAAACCCCCACCCTAATTTCCTCCCCAACACCCCTTTCATTCCACAACTTTCCCTGGCCACATTTCAAACTTCGCTACCCTAACTTCTTCCTTTTCCACGTAAATAATTGAGCTTTTTTTATATTTTATATTTCATGCTTTAAAAATTTTAATAGACGGAACATCTTTTCTAAAACTGAAAAAATAATCAAATACGAAGAATATGAATCAAATTTAGTTAAATTTACTATAAATCTAGTAAAATAACATAAATTTCAGTTAACTTTACTAGCATTCTCTTTAATTCAACTAACTTTCTTTTTTAATCATCGTATCTTGGTAAAATTTGTCAAGATGTATTTGAAATGAGGTGGGGTAATAAGCAGCCAATGAGTACCTGCGTTACAGACATGCGCATCTACGAGAGCGAGTAAAAAATCTCTTTTTTGACTAACCAATTACAGTCCAGGTCCCATACAATCCGATTCGCTTTTGTAATTCCTAAACTGCTCATCTACGCAGTGGGCTGAGGGGGCAGGGCGAGAGACGGTTGCGACTGCCGCGCGTAAGTAATCAGTCCAGCATATTGCGCAATAGTATGCATTCCAATTGGAAATAGTTCAGGCGGCCCTAACTATTAGCGTTTCGAGGGTACCGAATTAGTAAACCCCAGCGCGAGGTGGATCTCGTGAACGGAACGGTTACGCAACTGGGTAACCTTTAAGAGACCAAATAGTGGCCGTTCCGTTCAGTGGGCTCGCTAGGGCATATTTTCATCCTTTTTCACATTTATTCACAATTTCATATAAAACTCAACACTCTTTTTATCTTTTTTTGTATTTATATATACACCAAACTCTCATCTTCAGCCCCCCCTCCCCCGTTCTCGGCCTTCCTAGAACTGCTGGCCCTCTCAGTTTCTCAGAGGACAGGTCAAGAGCGGTTACGACTCTCACCTCGGAAAAGACGCAGTGTGCAAGTACTCAGTCGAGTATATTCCGCAATATTATGCATTCTAATTGGAAACAGTTCAGGCAACCGCCGACACTGGAATGAAAACAAGCTTTCGAGCAACTAACTTCTTCTACATTAACACCGAGGAATTTAATTGGTTTTTTGACAAAGGCAATTATTGAATTTATCTCTATGATCATTTTATTATAGTTTATGAACTCTGGTCATTTTGAATGTACTTAACTAGTTCAATTAGTAAATTTTGACTACTTATTATTAGTTACTGAGTTCTGGCTCTTCCAATTAATCAAATTTGACTGATAAATTAGTTAAATTTAATTTATTCGGATTACGCAAGTAAGATTCCAGTGTCTAAATATAAAGAACCAAAAAAACGAATTAAAAGCTGTTTTGGTGGTTAAAATAAATTTGATACTATTATACAATTATACATATTATATCTATCATTATTTTTTTTTGTTTTTTGTTTTGTTTCTTTTATCTCGTATTTCATATTACATAAGCAATAAATATAGAGTTAAGAAGTTATTAATTATTGACATCTGTCGAATTCCCTAAAAAAAATTGCAATCCTTTGAAATCACGTGAAATTCTTCTTTTAAATTCTTTTGAATTCCCAAAATTTCATGGAAATCGTACTTAATCTCCTAAAATCCCTTTAAAAGTCATGGATATCTCTCGCAATTACTAAAGAAAAAGGGCTTAAATTCTTGAAATTCCATGAAATTTTTTTAAATCCGTTGAGAGCTCTTGCCATTTTTTAATACCTTAAAAATTCATTAAAATCTTTTAAATCCATAGGAATCTCTCAGAATCTCTTAAAATCCCTGATAATACTTTATAATCCATTAAAACCGTTTCAACTCTTAAAATCCTATTAAATTCTTTAAAATTAAATATTTCGAAATATTTGAAATCTCATTAAAATCCTATGACTGTGAAAAACCTTAAAATCTATCGAAATCGTCTAAAATCCTTGAAATTCCGTAATATAATTCGAAATTTTACGAGAGCCTTAAAAATCTTTGAAATAACTCCAAAATTTACTAAAATCTTTTAAATCCGTTTTAATTAAAAAAACTTGTTTAAAAAATTAAAAATTAAAAAATTTTAATCTTTTAAAAGCAATTAAGATTGCTTGAAATTCCTTAATATATCTCTTAAAATCCTTTAAAATTTCTGCAAATCTTTTTAAATCCTCTTAATTCCCACGAAATCTCATAGTAAATCTCTAAAAATGAGTTAAAACCCTTTTAAATCACTGAAAATTTTTTTAATTATCCAACAATTTTTAAATCCCTTTAAATCTTCGAATTCTAATTAATATCCCACGATATCCTTAAAAATTCGTGAAAATATTTCGTTATCGTAAAAAATCTAGTGACTTATTTTGAAAATTCCCTTAAATCTTTTTGAACGCTCTAAAAAATTGTTGAAATCCTTAAAGAAAACGAAATCCTTTAAATTACTTTATAAATTTCTCATATCTTTCTCTTTAAATTTGAATTGGTTATAATTTTCACTGATTGTGAGCAGTAACTGAAATTATTCTATGAAAATTCTAGCTATGGTTATGTTATATTAACTGATGAATTAGTAAGTTTTACTGATTCATCAGTAAATAAGCATAATAGTAACCATAACAGAAATAATCAGTAACTGATTCATAGCCATTTTCAGTCAGTAATGGAAATTAGTAAAAATTGTGACTAATTTAAATTTAGAGAGTTTAAAATCCCGTTAAATATTTTTAAATATTACGAAATCATGGAAACCGCTTTATATTTCTTGAAATCCATAAAAATCCCTTAAAATCCTTTAAAATCTTTTAAAATGTCTTATAATTCATCGATTTAAATTATTATATAAATTATTATATTTTTGAATATTTTTAAATCTCTTCAAATCCGCGGAAATCGCTTTCAGTTCCTTAAAATCCCTAAATCTCCATTGAAATGTTGAGATTTTCTCTGAAATTTTGCAAGGTAATTTAATAAAACTCGGGAAATCTTTTAAAATGATTTGGAATTTTTTAAATCTCTCATTTCATATACCGTAAAACTTTTGAAATTTTTTTCAAATTCCTTGACATCACGTGATATGAAAAAGTGTTTTCGAGAGAAAACTCAATTTTAATAAAAAGTTCAATCAGAACTATAAAAAAATGTCTGCCACTTAAAAATCTAGTATTTTTAACATAAAAAAAATATTTTTAAGTTTCAGAAGCAAAGCAATTTCAGTTGAAAAAATTAATAAACTAAAAAAGGGAAGAATTGAAAAAATTGGTTTGCTCAAATTCCAACCTTGAACTTTTTATTTGAAAACCTAATTATAAAATTAAATAGGGCAGTTAAAAAAAACAATTTTAAATATTTTAATCTAAACTATTTTAAACCTGCGAGTGTTCAGAACTAAAAATTTAAAATTTAGTAAAGAAAAATTAGGAAATTTCAAATGTAACTCCAATTTGACAATACTATACTTTCTAAAATTAAACAATTTTTATTGTTTATATTTAAAAATTCCAGGATGTAAAAATTAGAAATTTTAAATTGGAGTATGCGAATTTCGTACACTTAAAATGAATCCGTTAAAAATGAAAAAATTATAATATTTAAAAATTAAAATTCGCTACAATTAAAGTTGAGGACGTTAAAATACAGGAATTTTTAACACCAAACATTTGAATATATTAATTATTGTTCTGCTTTGAATAAAGTTTACTGTTTAATCGATTTCTTAATTTTTAAACTTGAACAAATTTTCGATTTTTAAAAGCTGTTTATGTAGACTAAACAAACATAGCATTAAATCAAGAAAATATTCTTACTGATACAGACGATACAATAATTGTTTGATACTCGAAAATTTCTCATCAAGTTTATTTTTTTGAGACAACAAAACTGTTCTCGAATCAAGAACATATCAATCTTTGTAGTTTTACTTTTTATAATTTTTAAACACTTCAATTTTATTTCGGAAACTGCCTATTGAAATTGTTAACTTTGTTTATTAATTTGAGTTTATTTGAGTTGAAAAGCACTAAATAATTTAAAAAATCTCTGATCCATTTCTTATAAAATTTGATAAATTATTTCAACTTTTAATTCCATTTAAATAAATAAAAATTTAATTTATTTATTATTTATTTTATATAAAAACAAATACGGATCTTTTAACCATAAGAAAATTATGCACAGTCCAATAAATTCAGATAAAATCTCAAAACCATTTTTTTGCATATCAAATAATATTATATTCGGCAATAAAAATATTTAGGACTATAAAAAAATTATTCTAATTAAAAAAATTCCAGATATAAACAAACACATTTCTAAATGTAAATAATTAACTTTGACGATTC
This sequence comes from Druon quercuslanigerum, assembly GCA_010014905.2. Taxonomy (NCBI): domain Eukaryota; kingdom Metazoa; phylum Arthropoda; class Insecta; order Hymenoptera; family Cynipidae; genus Druon; species Druon quercuslanigerum. The sequence continues at coordinate 18,264 of JAAAKG020016078.1, forward strand.
AAGTGGAAAGAGTGATGATTTCAACATTAATTGCTTGTCGAAGTACCAAACTTTCTAGAAATACAAATATTCCAAGAACAGATATTTTGTAATACACAACGAAGTTCTCCACGAGTATAATGAAGTAATGGAGGGAAATAAAATGTTCTCACACTAAGCATGGAACTGATAAAGAGAATTAAATTTATATTTTATACCTTCTCGTACGAGTTACAAGTCTAGTAATCTTGTTGTAAATTTTGCATTTCTCAAAGATTTAAATCTAAGTACTCATTCTAATTTGAAAAATCTGATATTCATCTTTTTTAACAGAATCGGTTAATAAATGTGGCTCTTGAAATTATATAGGCAAAAACAGGTTTTTAACAGCTTTTTAGATGGCACCCATATAAAATAATCCTCCATATTCATTGGAGGAATTTTAGTGCTTAATGCTACTGGCTGAAGCAATAAACTTAACAGGAACTTCCAATCTGACTCATTTCCATGAACTTATCTTCTGGTAGAAGTTGAAGTGAAATTTTTCACCTTGAGCATTATTCATGTAAAGTCAATTTTATAATCCGAAAATTGATAGAATATACAATTTACATGGATTCTAAATAAAAATTATTCATCTTCTTAAACTATAGAAAATATTTGAAGCATACAATGAAAAAAATTTTATTCGTTTTGTGCAGATTACAGATTATTGGGTTATTTTTTCCTTTTTCTATAGAGTTTTAATAAATTTTGTTTTTAATAGAATAATTAGGAGCAGAATGGTCGCAGGTCGGGAAAAAGGCAGGGTTTTTGAAAAATTCGAATTTAAACAAATTTATTTTGAAACTTTTTCATTCCGCTTATAAAGGATTCTATGTTAAAAATGTGTAAAGATTTAGATACCATTCACTGAATATTTATGGACAGCGAAAATCACAAATTGGTATGGGAAAAATTGAGGAATTTTGAAAATGAAGTTTTACAACTATTCTGATGTAATTTTCTTGGCAGAAATTAATTTGTCTTATGTTATTTCTTTTTTTTTACAGTTGGCTCTTTCTGACGATTCCATTTTTAGTTGAAAATTAATTTTTTAGTTCAAATTTTAACAATTTTGTACAGAAGTCATCATTTTCAATTTTAGGTTTAACTATTTTGATAAAAATGTTTCTTTTTGTTTGTTTTTTTCTTAACTTTAAACGGAAATGATGATCCTTTAACTCATTAGCTCAATCTTTAATTTATTTCTATGGTTAGAAATTCGTTTTTTTGTAGAAAATTAATTTTTTAACTATACATTTAGTTATTTTATTTAAAGGTTTATCTTTTTTGTTAAAAATTAATCTCTTCGGTGTAAAGTTTTACTATTTAATTATTTAATTTAAAGATTTATATTTTTATTTGAAAATTCATCTCTTTAGTCGAAAGTTCTACTATTTTGTAAAAAATTAGTTTATTTTATAGAAAATTAGGTTTTTCTGTAAAAAATGATTTTTTTACTGAAAATTCCAATTTTCCATTTTTGTTTGAATATTTATCTTTTTATTTGAAAATTCATCTCTTCAGTCGAAAGTTTTACTATTTTGTAAAAAATTAGTTTATTTTATAGAAAATTAGGTTTTTCTGTAAAAAATGATTTTTTTACTGAAAATT
>JAAAKG020016089.1:0-20631 GCA_010014905.2 Druon quercuslanigerum
CGATAAACGAAGCGTTTGAAAATTGTCTAACGTTATTTTGATACTGATTGCCAAAAAAATTGATAACTTTCTTATTTGATAAAATCCATCAATTTTATATTGCACATTATCCTTAGAACAGTTTAAAGGACAGTGTATTAAATTTTTATCTTAAAATATAAAGAACATTGTTTTTCGGAGCGAGTTGAAATGAAAATATTTAGTAAATTTGCTGATCTGACAAATTAAGTTTTTTTGATTTTTTACAGAAACGATAAAAGTTACAACTTTTTTTTCGAAAAAAGATGCGCCATCAAATGTCCAACACATTGATGTTTTAAAAAGTTAAATTTTCGAAAACTGATTTTCAAGTCATCAAGGGCCAACTTGGGCGGCCTGAAGCGGCTAGGATTCTTTAATAATCACTTCTTGATAGGACGCGTACTTTTTGTTTCATCCGTGTAAAATAAAATTGAAAATTTTAAAAAAATCAAAAATTTGTGGAAAAAGAACAGAAGATATAAATTTTTTTTGATAGTACACGTACTTTTGGTTTTAATCATACAAATGGCATTAAAAATAACAATGAATAATTTGTAAACAAACGACAAAAGTTAAGAAAAAAATGGATAAGAGAAAGTTATTCACCCAAAAAAAGATGAAAATTTGTAATAATTGATTATATTCTCATCTTTTGTAATTGAGAAAGTATAAGAAATTCTAAACGACGCAAAATACGAAAAACAACAGATACGTAAACAAATCTAAAAGAAGACTTGTAGGATATTTTGCATTATGCATAAAAAATAATGTCAAAACCAAAATACTATTCTTAGCACAACAACACGAGATTGAGCGCAAAATGTATGAAAAAAGGATGGCAGTTTCTGATTTATTTTAAAGTGGTTCAGAAAATATAAATTTACAAATGTCTGTCAAGAATTGAGCACGCAGCGCGAGGGTGTCGATGATTTCCTTTTCAAAGAACTCCCCTTCGCAAGTCCCAGCCTTCTTTCAGCGATCCTCCCACTTTCGGAAGCACTCCTTGAAGTCACCTTTCGGAATAGCTAACAGCTTCTTCGCCGCACTTTGTTTTATTTTCTCTATGACTTGAAATCGTTTTCCTTTTAGAGGATACTTCAATTTGGAAAACAGCCAGAAATCATAAAGACCTAAGTCAGGACTGAATGGGGTCTGCCGAAAATGTATAAGGCCGTGTTTCACCAGAAATTGCTGAATAAGCTGCGGTGAATAAGCAGGTGCCGTTTTCTTTTTATTGCGTCTTGTAATTGTTGCATAACTTCTGGTTAATACTCTTTGCTCAATATCTGGCCTTCTGGAACGTATTCGTGGTATAGATCTTCCTTGTTCCACATTTTAAGGTGTATCAACCGATATAGGCCTGTCATAGCGAGGGTCACTTTCTACTGAAGCACGACACTTTTTTAAATCACATAATCCGCTCTTTGATTTGAAAGTCACTCACCAATTCATCAAGACACACATTCCGAATCATAACGAGGGTTTCTCAAAAGGAAAGCCTAAGTTCTTGCCAAAATTTAATGCACACTCTTTTTTTGGTGCGACTCGTCATCCTGAAATGCAAAGCGTACGTAGTTTGGCGTTTACGCAACTGCGTACACTAGTTGACTAAAGATTCGCAGGTCCATGTAACTTATTAGGGGACCTTATAGAGGTCTACCTAAATAGTAAATACCTGTTTTTGACAATTACATAACCAGGTACAAAGTTAGGACACACGGTCAAATACTTTTCGGACAGACCTCGTAAGGTATCTAGAATCTAGCAGAGCTAACGAAAAAGTAAAGCAGAATATTCATTACACTTTGTCCTTTTTTCTGTGAGTATTGTGAGTGCAAGCATGTCGTTAACAATAACGAAACACCCTTTGCCATAAGCGCATTTTATTAGATTCTACAAAGTCTCGTTAAGACATAAACAGAAGAGTGAAAATCGCTGCCGCAAGCGATGTACCACGTTTGTTAGTTGTCATTGTTATGTATTTCAAAAGCTTATACAGAGATCTTCCAGAAGGAAATATAAAGGAATGCTCTTTGCAGAGGTTGCCTTAATGTAAAGGAAATTATAGTGAAATATCTTAGGTATAGAAAATACAAAATTACAGCAATAGCTCCTTAGATCTTTACTTTATCTTTACCCTCATAAAGGAAATTCGACTGAATGAATTAATGATAAACTAATGATTTCATTATTTAGTGTGGCCTTTTTAATCGAGGAATTTTTTTGTTGCTATTTCCCGGTGGTTTTCCAGACATCACCAATTTTTAACGCTCGGTAAAATAAAAAAATCCTAATTCATAAAACTGAATTTTTTTCATTTAAAGTATTAAAACTAAGCTACAATTTAAGGGATTCTAATTGGAAATATTTTTAATTTTAAAATTCTATAATTAAAGTTGCTAAAATTTACCAACTAAACTGGAAAATTGTAAACTTTTCTAAAATGAATAGTTCAAATATTTCTATTTAATACATGTAAAATCGCAATATATTTCAATAATCTAAATTAAAACTAAAGCTTCGTTTCCACTCACATTGATAAAAATGTTAAAAATAAGAAAAAGCCCTCTTATAATTCAGTAAAAAGTTAAAATATAAAGTTCCCGCTGTTTGTCTACTCTCAAAACCTGAATCAGGGATAAGTACACTGTTAAAAATGTTTGCAATTTTAATATACATTTACTATACATTTGTATAGTAAATCTAAAAACTTGGTCATGATTATGGACAAAATTGAGCCGAGGAAAAGTATTTAATATCAAAAGCTTACCCTAATGATTATCTTGATCATTTTCAATCGCAAGCTACAAAAATTGAATCCAGTTCGGTTCATCACGATTTGACGAACTATAATAATCGACAAATTCTCCGCATCTTGAATTACCGAAATTTTCTGAAATTTATACTTAGTGCCCCTCCTTTAGAGACGTTTTTATTTCAGTGGTAGGTGACAACCAACTTTCACCAAAGGTGCAAAAGCTTCATTATTTGAAGGTCAGTCTGACGGATGAGCCAGCTCAATTAATTTCTAAAATTTCAATGACCGCTGAAAATTTCAAAAGGGCGTGGCAAACTTTATTGGCTAAGTATGACAATAATCGGATTTTAATAAATAGTTATTCGGCTAAACTATTTAATTTGCCAGTAATGTCAAAAGAAAGTGCATCAAAACTGTGATTATTGTGAAATGACTTCATTGAGGTTATGGAAGCATTGACATCTTTGAATTGCCCAACCGATAAGTGGGATGATGTGCTCGTCTACAAGCTGGTTCAACGTTTGGACAACACTACTCGAAAATCATGGGAGGACAGTTTAGGAGCTTCGACTACACAGCCGAAGTACAATATTTTGCACACTTTTTTGATGGGCAAAGTGACAACGTTGGAAGCGGTTGAGAAATCGGAACTTGATACCATCAACACATCCAAAACAACTGTAGACAACAACAAAAGTGCTTAAAAGGGTACATACGTCTACACATGCTGAAAATGCCGTCTTGAAGAGGGGCACTTGCTACTTTTACTCGGGCAAGAATAGGGGTTTTAGTGGTCCTAATTTCCGCTCAAAGACTGTTAAGGAGCGGAAAGACATCATACTATGTTACATTCCCCCTTTTATGAAATCAATTCCGAGTCCAAACAACCTTAACCATCTTTAGCTCTTCCTGCTCCTATCCAAATAGCTCAATTTTTTTTAACTTGGCTATCAACTCTGCAGCAGGAATCACTTTCATCCCAATATACCATGTGACTAGGAGAGGCGGTACTTATGGCCTCGGCTCTTGTCAACATTGAAGGATCTGACGGAGCACGCCACCATACCAGAGTTCCACTACACCACGGGGCTTAGGCTTCCTGTATTTCGGAATCACTGGTATAGAGACTGCGGCTACCACGTCAATCAACGGCCATGACTGTTTCGGGTATTGGAAGTCAAAGATCCAGACACACAAGAGGTATTGTCACCATGAAGGGATTCTCTCGCGTTCATCCTGAGGTTAGGTTCTTAGTCCGAGCCATTGTTATATCTAGGCTTACATGTTCTATTTCTCCCGATGGTATCGTCTTTGAGGACTAGTACCACTTGAGAGGGTTTAGTTAAGCAGACCCATTCGTTCATAAAGCGGGCATTTTGGAAATTATTCTAGGCACGGTCGTCTATGCATACGTCCTTGAAGAGGGACTGAGGAAGGGGAAATTGAGAACTCCAAACGCTCAGCAGACATTGTTGGGTTGGATTATATCAGGAATCATGTCTGATGAGTCTAGTTCAGGTCAACTATCGATTGCGGGTTTACAAAGCACTGTAGACCATGAACTTTTATTGTTGATTCGTAGGTTCGTTGTCCAGGAGCATATACCTGCAAATTTGTCTTGATCTAGTATAGTCGAGGATGAGTGTGAGAAGTTATTTGTCTCCACTTATCAACGAACGTGTGAAGGTCGCTATGTCGTGCGCCTTCCATTGCAAGATCGCTTAATTTAATTGGGGAATTCTCGAGCGGCGGTTCAACGCACTCTTTTTCAGATGGAGATGCTTTTTCTGAGGGACCCGGAACTGCTTAAAGCTTACGCAAATTTCATCGAGGAATATGTGCAACTCGGAGAGGGAGTTGGTTACGAAGGTCGAGGACATTCTACCAACTACTGGATACTATCTCCCACATCATTGCTTACTCAAGTAGATTTGTTTGAGCACAAAACTACGTATGGTGCTCAACGCTTCGCAACGCACAGAGACAGGGCTGTCCCTGAATGATCTACTCTATCCGGGCCCATAACTTCAAACGGAATTGGCTGATGTGATTCTGCGGTGGCGCAAGTACGCAGTCGTTTTTACAGCTGACATTTTTTACGTCGCATCTGGGTCCATCTGCAGGATCACACTTTTCAGAAGTTCCTCTGGAGATCGTCTCCGACCGAGGAGATTCGTACCTTCATGCTGAAGACCGTGACCTTCGGCTTCACATATTTGCCCTACCTGGAGACACGAACTCTTCATCAACTTGCTGAGGATGAGGGTGACGATTACCCTCTCGCTACTGATCTCTTAAGGAAAGAGATATACGTCGACGGCATTCTTGCTCGATGGTTGGCTCCGGTTATATTCCGAGCCAAAATTTATATGCAGTGTCTGTGGGCTCTTAAAGTGGATTGGGATCAACCTTCACCTTCAGATTATAAAAAAACTTGGCTGAAGTCTCATGGTGACCTACCAGCACTTACATCGTTGACCATCCCACGGTGGATGGGTTGGTGTTCCAACGTCTCTTACGAATTACACGGCTTTGCAGATGCCTGCGAAAAGGCGATAGCAGCGGTCGTATATTTCTGAATCAAGACAATCACTGGTGAAACTCACATCACACTCGTGATGGCAAAAACGAAGGTCGCTTAGAAAGAAGAAACTTCAATTCCACGATTGGAATTGTGTGCTGCAGTTCTTCTAATTCGTTTGGTAGCACACATACGATTTTCGCTAAATTTGACGTCTTTAATACCTTCATATCTGTAATCAGATTCTGCCAATACTCTAGATTGGATTAAAGGCCATCTCCTACGCTGGATGACATTGATATCTAATAGGTCTCTGAAATTCAGAGGATTCTATCTGATGCTGCTTGGCGACCTGCACCTGGAATCGACAACCCTGCAGATTGCACTTCGGAGACTTGGCCCAATTCAATAGAGGACATCGACCCTGCTGTCAGTCGATAGGAACGGAAAGTAGTACTTTCTGCTGCCGTTAAGAAAAATCACCTTGCACCCTCCTTACGAAATACTCGTCATTGATAAAATTATTGAGAGTCGCCGCTCTCTGTCTACCATTTTTTGCACGGCTCCGCAAGAAATGGATCGACAATCCACCATGTCTTCTAACATCTACTATGCTTGATTTGGCTTTGCCGACGCCTGATCGCATATACACTACGAGAGAATTATGCGGAAAAAATCCGTAAGGTCGAGAAGCGACTCCCCCTGCTAAACGGAAGTTTATTGGCTAAGCTTCTGCCTTTCATGGATGATGACGGCCTGTTACGCTTGGGAGGTCGTCTGTCCCACGCCGTTCTAGACTATGACAAACGATGTCCATACATTCTTCTAAAGGATTCTCCATTAACCGCTTTAATCATTAGGAACGGAGATTAATTTATGAAGCAAGGAGGTCGACAATTGACCTTGCACTCAAGTGATGGCTCCGTTGCCACCTTTCAGGATCAAAGAAACTTCGCGAACCTTTCCTGAGAGTGGTCTTGACTACGCCTGTCCTATCTGGATACGTACTTCCAAAGGACGGTGTCACAAGGCTTATAAGGGTTATATTGTCATCTTCGTGTTTTGTGCTACTCGAGTGATTCATTTGGAGGTCGATTCAGATGCTACTACAGCTTCATTTATCGCCGCTTTTAAGAGATTTACGCCTCGTCGAGGAGTTTCTAAGATTTTGTATAGTGATAACGGCACTAACTTCGTGGGAGCTGATCGACAACTACGAGAAATGTTTTTTGCAGCATCAGATAAAGATTCTAAAATAGTCCGTTATCTCACGGATAACCAGATTGAACGGAAATATAATCCGCCAGCAGTTCCACATTTCGGAGGACTTTGTGGCCGCAGTTCGTTCCGTCAAACACCACATTCGCCGAGTTTTGGGTGATACCACCCTCACTTTCGAGGAAATGACAACATTCCTTGCTCAGGTAGAAGCCTGCCTGAACTCAAGACCGATACAGTCGCTAAAGAACGATCCTAATGATCTTGTCGCCTTAACACCTCACCTTAACCGCTCACTTTCTCGTTGGATCTCCTCTACACACCGTGCCAGAATCTTCTCTTCTCAATAATACGCTCCGTAAGGGTCGGAGATTTTGTACGGGTACTACAGGAGAAATTGTCTCGTACAATATGTTCTCTGGCCTTGATAATTATGGTTCATCCAGGCTCTGATTGACGCATTCGTTCAGTAACTATTAAAAACAGCAGCAGGTCAAATAAATCGACATGTTGTAAAAATTGTTAAACGTCCTATTTTTGTTTCAGATTCATCATGAAATATGTGTTTTGTCTGTTTACCGATACCTCTGTCAAGGTGGACGAATACCTTATAAGGATCAGTACGACCACTTTGGTCCACTCCATGATGGATTTGGTGATTGAGATATTCGTGACATGTCACGAAGGTGATCGCAATGTTGAAATGTCAACAAGATGTTCTTTCTTCCGCGGTTGCACCATTCAAGTTTCCTCTGGCCGGGTGAGGGGAGATTCAGTACCGCTTTACTCACGGTTCGGGTTACCACCCCTATGTTACGCTCGTATCTCATTTCTATTGTATTTGTAGCATTGTGCTTTTTTCAATTAACATTATTAACAAATTTGTCACTGATTTTCTCTGAGTATCTTTAGTCAGTGACTAAATGTACAATAAACTTCTTGTTTAACGTTTTAACGGTGTTAATTACTCGAGATCCCTACCGTATCGTATACGTATAACGTTCAGTGTTGAGACCGTTACAGCCCCTGACGCCTGGGTAATCCCGTTGCGTCCCCTTCTAAGCCTCAAGCGTGACTCCATAGCCATTTCCAAAGGGAGAGGACCGCTGCCACGCTGTTATACGCTGTTATACGCTTGCCACTCGATATTTCAGACTCATTGATGCAGGTACTGCCTGTGGGTATTACAATCGCAGGGCAGTGACAGAGGATATGAGTAGATGTCTCAATATCCTCTCCGCACAGTCGACAGAGTGGACTTTCTTCAAGCCCTATCTTATGTCGGTGGTACCGGAGGTTTCCGTGTACTATAAACATTTCTGTTAGAATTTTGAATTCCTTTCTCCCGATCTTAAGTAATTCCTTCGCTCGGTGGGGCTTAAGCTTTGAGCCTAGGAGTGTTTTAGCCTGTCTGCAGCCAGAGACAGAGCTCCACTCGTTTTGATGTTCCATGGTCAGCCAACTGTTGATATCTTCAGTAACTAACCTACTGGAAATGCCTACAACTGGCTCAGGTCCAGTAAAATTTTTTTTTGCTGCTAGTTTAGCTAGCCTATTCGATATCTCATTGCCCTTGATTCCACTGTGTCCACGGATCCAAAGCAGAGTGACTCTGCTGTCTGTCGCTAGCCTACTCAGTGCCTTAAAGCACTCCCAGACTAGTAGTGACGTGGTCGTTGTTTCATTCAGAGCCATAACAGCAGCCCTACTGTCTGAGCAGATCGTATACGTATAAACATTTCGGCATTTTTTACCGATCCAGCTAACTTTTGTCAGTGTAAACTTGCATTAGTGCTTCTTCTAATTTTCAAAAATGAAAAACCCAACATCTGATCTCATCGAACGCGACAAAAATATTAAAAATAAAAATACCCATTTATAATTTAGAAGAAAGGTTGACAAAAAAACCCTCGCCTCTCTGAAAACCAATAAAAATCCCAAAAAGTAACAATAACCTCTTCTAATGCAAAACAAAATCTAACCAAGTACAGAATAAGTACAAATGAGAAATTCTACCCTTGAACTGAACATAAATTAAACAAAAGAAAAAGTTTCCTTTTTTAGTACATAGTAAAAACAAATTTAAAAATTTGTTTACCCTGATACTCAATAAAAACGATAACAAAAATTAAAACCCCTCACCAAATTTAGATAAAATTGAATACTAACATCTTCATTCCAACTCAATAAGTACATTAAAAATTGAACATTGTCCTTTTTATAATTCGTTGAATATTCAAAATAAAATTTTCCTTCTTTCAAACTCGATTCAAATCTTGAAAATATTAAATATCCCTCTGTAATTCAACGAAAATTAAAGACTAAAATTTCCTATTTTCAGGATCGATGAAAATGTTTAAAACACCAAAACTTTTGCTTTGAAATTAATTAAAATGTAAAAAACAAGAGGCTCCTCTTCCAACTTTGGAAAAAATTAAACACCGAAATTGTTTCCCTTTCTCTTAAAATTATAATTGTGAAATTCCAAAGCTTTCCAAAGATTACCTTAATTTTAAGTAGTTTTAAATTAATAATTATTCGATTCTTATTGATAGATAATAATTCAGGACTTCCATCCAAAAATTAAAAATCTGAAAAGAAGTATAATTCAAATTGCAAGGCTCAAAGTTTAAATGTAGCAATCTAAAATTTTAGCGGTTCAAGAATATCTATTTCAAAAAATTTAGTTTCAAATTGTTCAGTTTTGAATATTTGATTTGTAAGTGCACAATTTAAATAAACAGTCGAATATTACTAAATCTTATAAATTTTTATTACAAAATTTAAATTTAAATGGCTAAAAAATGAAATATTCTGGATTAAACTAATATTTGAATATGTTTTAAAATCAATTAAAAGCACTTAATTATGGATCTATTAATTATAAACTTATTTATATTTGAAAATAGTTTATAAAGTACTCGAACTACCTCGAACTACAATTGAGTTTTAAAACTCATTAATTAATTTATATTAAAATTTGACTACCTTAACACGTTTTTTATCCAAAAATTTCAGATTACAACGCTTTTAATTTTTAATTTTTTAGGTCGTAAAAACGGCATTTTACCATACTTTAAGTTGAAAATGTACTAAATTATTTTATTATTGGACAACTCAACATTGATCTTAATATCACAAAAGAAGTTTAAATGGAATTTATTTTTAATGGCATTATACCATGTAATAAGAAATTTGAGAAATTTGTGCTATTTTAAGGGATTGGATTGATTTTCTTCTAAAAATTATTTATACTCGCGGTCAAAAAATAAATTCACTATTAACAAAATATAAATTACAATAATGATTCCAATTTTATTTTTGAAATATGTATGATTGCATCTCATTAATGAAAACAGACATGAATTAACATTAACCAACCAAATTTTGAAATGTAGATATTGAGGGGATTATTTAACAGATACTAAATACAATAATATTCAGTATTTGAGTTGAATTCAATACTAGCAATCCGTATAGTAAAAATAACGACATTTTTCGCAATATAGCGAAAAACATTATTTTCAAAGCATTTACCTAATTGCTTTTGCAGGCCCTGTGGCCTTTGACAAAGTTCAGTGATATTGAGTGAAATTTGAAACTCATTTCTCTTAGTGCCCTAAAGCAAAGAACCATATGTTTCGGAATTTCAGTTCAACTATTCAGTACTGAGCGAACAAAGTCATTACTTTGATTAAAGTGCGATTCAGTTCTAAATATATCTCACGCAATGCAATATATTCCTGTATTTCGTGACTTTATTTGCAATTCATTTTAGCTGCCTATGAATTAATTCTCAAGAAATATTAAGGAGAGACATAAGTGAAATTTTTCCGAAAAAAATCTAGACATTTCTATGCTCTAAGAGGTTATAGGTCAAAGGTTAGAGTTGAAATATCAGAAACGAAAGGTACTGCCAATTTGATCGCGGTTTAACTGCTTTCTCTATTCCCACTAACCAACTTCCCCGCACGCAGCTATTAGACCGGGTGAATTTAGCGGATTCGTTGAAAATTAATTCAACAGGAAAATTTTTGCATAATTAGTTCTTTAGATCCTACAGAATAAATAAATGGCAGTTTCCACCAGAGCGATTCCAGGTCAGGAATATCAGAGTTGTTAACCAGATCAGCGATTTTTCTTTAACTAGGGGAAATAATAGTGTTAGATAGGTAAGACATTGTGGTAAAATATTTTTTTTTTAATTTCACAATTGTAGAAATTACGTCACTTTAAACTGTTTTGATGCATTTTTTTGAAAATACTCCACCTCAGAAATTGTTAACCGATTTTTATCAAATTTATAGGTGTTATGTAAAATGAAGCAACCCTTTTTCTATAAGAATTAGGAAAAAAGTCAAAATTTCGTTTTGAGCTCGTATTTTTTTTTCTCATTTAAATTATTCCCTATGATTTTACCTTTCATTAAATAAAAAAGCTTGTAGCCTATTCTGGTAGCCAAGTTATGCACTTTTAAACTGAAGCGGTGCAGTCCACTCTCCCGTGCAACGGTCGGGTCAAGATGCATACACCCAACATAGTCATTTTGTTTTTGTTCACTTTATTGCCAGAAAGATTAGCTTTCTATCAAAAAATAATTATTTTACAAAATAAATGTATTTTCAATCAAATTTTCAAAGGAGTTTTCAACCATATAGTTGAATTTTTAACCAAATGAAATAAAATTCAAACCAAAAAGATGCATTTTTAACCAAGAAGATTCAATTTCCCTACAAAATATAAATTTTTGCCAATAATTTGAATAGCTCATAGAAATTAATTCCTAACTAAAATTATGAATCTTCAATCAAAGAAATGAATGTTTAACCAAAAATGGAATAGCTAAATTTTTAGTAAAAAGATAATTTTTTGTTTGAAAATTCATCTGTTAAGTTGGAAAATAGTTTTTTATGGAAAACTAATTGTTTTGATTCACGATTTTAGTTAGAAATTAATTTCTACAGCAGAAATTTTTTTGTTTTTCAAAACTCATCTTTTTGGTTAAGAATGATTTTTTTTGTTAAAAATTATTTTTTTAACTGAAAATTCATCTATTCAAATTTTTGTAAAAAATTAATTTTTTCTATAGAAATTCAATATTCTTGGTTGAAAATTAATCTTTTTAGTTAAAAATTTATTTTATTTGGTTTTAAATTTTATTATCAGTTTGAAATTTCCTTCAAATATTTAAAAACAAGGTTGAACATACATGTAATTCGTTAAAATAATCTTTTTTGACTTCAGCTTAAAAGTGCATAACGCGGCAACCAGAAGAGGCTAAAGGATTTTTTTTAAATGAAAGGTAAAATCATAAGGAATAATTTAAATGAGAAAATTTTTTTAAAAAATACGAACTCAAAACGAAAAATCTTAATCAACATTTTTTTGACATTTTGTTATTTGAAATTTTGACTTTTTTTCTTCATCTTTATAGAAAAAAGGGTACCACATTTTACATAAGACCTATAAATTTGATAAAAATCGGTTAACAATTTCTGAGGTGGAGTATTTTCAAAAAAATTCATCAAAAAAGTTCAAATTGACGTAATTCCTACAATTTTGAAATTTAAAAAACATATTTTACCATAATTTCTTACCTATCTAACAATATTATTTCCCCCTGATATTCCTGACCTGGAACCTCTCACCACCAACCTGGTCACAATTTGGTTAAACAAATTTCTTTTAAACAAATTAGTAAAAATAAGGTTTTTGATTTAAGAAAATATATTTTAAGATTCTTTGGGTCATTCTGAACCAAAATCTTTTCAGTGTTTACTTCGTAGGATGCACTGCTTTCGAGTAAAAAATTCCCAAAGTTTAAAAATACGCGATTTTTCCGTTTTTGAGAGCCGTGTTTGGGAATAAAAAAAATTTTATTCTCTGCACCATGGGAACATAAACTTTGAACCTTTTCCTACAATCTCAAAAAGACCGTTTTTTAAAATTCAATTGTAAACCTCTTTATTTTGCAATTAAAATTTAGCGTGGGCGAGCGACTCGCCTGCGTGCGCCTATGCAGTTGTAAAATTTGAAGGATAAAAAACAAAGGTATTTATTTCATAATTTATTTTTTTATTTAAAAAAATATCTTTAACTTTCTTTCCAATCGTCATTTGACATTTTTTTAATAACGCATGCCATTACGTCATGTAATTGTAAGAAATATAATACAGAATGTATACCCTTGTGTGGCTGTAAAGAAAAAGAATGTCAAAATATGTCAAATGGCGATTGGAAAAAAACTAAAAGATATTTTTTTTAAATAAAAAAATAAATTATGAAATAGATTTATTTTTTATCCTTCGACTTTTACATTTAAGTGAGAGCGCTAGCGCAAGACAGATAACTGCTCAGGCGCATGCAGGCGAGTCGCTCGCCCACGCTAAATATTAATTGCAAAATAAAGAGGTTTACAGTTGAATTTTGAAAAACAATCTTTTGGCGATTTTAGGGGAATGTTTAAAGTTTATGTTTCCGTGGTGTAAAGAACAAAAATTTTTTATTCCCATACACTACCTAAAAAACAGAAAAATCGTGTTTTTTTAAACTTTGAGAATTTTTTATTTGAAAATGGTGCGTCCGACGGAAAAAACACAGGACGTTTTTCGTTCAGAATGGTCCAAAGAATCTGAAAAAATTTATTTTAGAGTAAAAAACTCATTTTTACTAACTTGTTTAAACAAATTGTGACCTGGTTGCGTGGTAGCAACTTACATTTCTTTATTCTGTCTATGTGAACCCTTGGTAGCAGGGGGCCTTTCTACCTTATAATAAATATAATACGAAGCGTAACAAATTTTTAATTTTGCAATTAGTAATTAGCAATGTTTCTCATGAAAAATAGTGTTATTTTGAATTTCTAACAGATTTTATCATTTATACGCTAAAGGTAATTAAAGAACTTATAAATCTTACGCTGACAGTTCTATTCAGAAAAATATTAGGGACTTTTGAAGGAAAGTAAATTTTGTTAAACATTATTTTTCTTTTGAATATTTACAAGAGTATAGTTTTTTTATGTAAATTTAACTCATTGCAAAATCGAAAGATTTTAATATTTTGTTCTATCGTTCAATATCCACTTTATTCACTTTCAGACTCGAGTGTTTTATATTTAAAAACTTATTAGTTGCAAAAGATTTCTAATTTTAACTATTGTCAAAACAGCATATTTTTGGATTGGCAATTTTTTTATCAATAAAAGATTAATACTTTCCTATTTCTCAAGGTACAACAATTCTAGGTAAATTTCCGGTTTTCTCGTTTTCCTGAGTCACTAGCCATCGTGATTTTAAAAAATATTTCAATTTTACATAATTACAAGTTTTAAACAATATCCAATTCAATAAAGTATATCAAAAATTAATACTTGATAAATAAATACTAAATATAATAATAAATATAATTATAAAATAATAAAATAAAATAATAATAAATATAATAAATAAATACTTATGAATTTGCTTATTTATTAAGAATCGAATTTGAGATTATACAATTCTAAATGTTTGCGAATTTCAAATGTTTAATCAATAATTTTTGCAAATCAAAATGATGTTTTGAAAGATTTTACTTCCACAATTTAAAAACGTTATACAATTTTAAACTTAGGATGTAAATTATATTTGAATTTTAAATCATTGAATGAGAAAGTTCGAAAATATTTTTCTAGAAAAATTCCGGGACATGTCACATACGGCAAGTCACATCTACAGAAGGTCACACCTATGGCATGTCACCCCTTTTACAATGGCTCGTGGGGGTGGAAAGCACTTCTATGACCGGCCAAAGAAATAATATTGGTCCAATCTCTTTCCACTTTGCCTCTAGGTAGAGATGCCGCAGTTGTGACATGTCGCAAGTGAGACATGCCGCAGATGAGACATGTCGCAGGTGTGAAGGAATAGGGGCATTAGCGGACAGTGACCGAAAAACAGCGCTATTATTAACATTTTTTTTACAATTTATTACAGAAAAGTCAGCAATTTTAATTGGAAATTAGGTATTCTGCAACTGAGTATTCTTAAATTTATCGTTATTTTACGAGACAGAAATTTCTAATTGGGAATTTATTCTAATTTTGAAGGTACAAAGCAGGGCGGAGTGAAAATGATCAAATTAGGCGAATCATTTGAGCTAAGCGAAACATATTTGTGAGTTGGCTTTAAAAAAAAAAGTGAAGAAAAAAAAATTTTGAAATCGGTTAATATCTTTTGTTCTCTTTTTTGATTTAAAAATTCAAATTTTTGAAAATTCCAAAAATTTTCCAATTGCTTCGAAAATCATAGCAAATTTTTTTCATATAAAGTTTTTTCAAGTAAATATTAATAAAAAATTATAAATTAAAAAAAAATGTTGCCTTATTTAGAATTTTTCGAAAATAACAAAAAAAAAAATTTTTTCATTGAGTCCTATGCACACATTGTAAAAGAAATTGAATACGTCGAACCTGAAATTTCTTCAGCTTCAATGAAAGAAACTTACTATAATTTTCTTTTTTCGAAAAAAAGTTGTTTTGTGATGTTTCCAGCTTACATATACATGAGAAAATAACAAAATGGCGGAATAAAACAAAAACAAACAAAATTCGTCATTTTTTTCGCTGTTTTTGGTCAACAAAAATTTGGTTTAAATAAAAATTGTTGAATAATTTTAGTTCCATGGGTTCATATAAGTGTACAAAATATGTCTTCAATATTCCATAAGAATCGGTTTAGTAGTTATCGAGATTTCATTAACACCGCACACCTTCCTACTTTTCAAGGAATTGACTTTAGCTGCAGGTTGCAAGCGTAAAAAATGTATAAAATAAATAAATAATTTTTTTTTAATAGATTTAAGAAGTGTATTTATTATGCTCTACAAGAACTACATTAATATATTTAATTATACTACCAAAAAAATTCACAAAAATATCTTTTTTTTCAAGAGTTCAAAGTAGAATACTGCCTTAAACGATTAGACTAATTTGATAATTTTCACTCCACCCTTGTATAAAGGCAAGGAATATATCTTTAATACTGCCAAAAGACATAGATTTTGAATATATTATTTGTAAATTGCCAATTACAATTATAAAAATTTTGATGTTTCGTATTTGATTGCTAATTAACTGCAAGGGCCAGCGCGGTAGCAGCAACTTGGCAATCCCTCAGCGGTATGGGGTGTCATAGGTCAGCGGTTAAAGGTCAGGCATCAGGTCTATCAACCCTTCATTCATTTATAAATTCGTTTCTTTAGTTACGAATTGATTTCAATGAAATAGAATAACAGTAAAAAAGAATCGTGTGCTTTTATTGTTTGGAAATAAAGTCGTGAGCCAGGAAAAAACACATTTTACGCACTGTAAATTATTACTCCTGTCAGACCTACAATTTTCGGGGTAATTCGGGATTTCATTACAATAATAACAGATGACCCAGGTCGGCAATTGAACCCGCAGCATGTAGTTAAGTACGCAACCCATTCATCTACATGGCGAGGAGAATTTAGGTTGGATACCAAATGGAATCAGTTAGTGAAATTCGTTCTGTAATTCCAGGAACTACTCGAGTTAATCCATTTTCTCATATTCTATCGAAATACTGCTTTCGTTGCATCGACATTTTAAATTAAATGATTTAGTGGTTTACTGATTGAATGACTGATTAATTAATTCATTTATTTAAATTAAACTGACATCCAATTAACTTAAACACGAATTCAGATCGCTTTTTCTAATTTTCTGGATATAATATAACTTGTAAATCAACATTATTAATAGCGAGCGTACTTTTTAATACTGGGTTCACCATACCCAAAAATTACTAGATTTTCTTTAAAGGTAGTTCCAGTTCAAGGACTTGCCATGCAGATGCAAATTTAAAAAAATATAATTTGCTACGCCATACGGATTTTTTGCAGTTATCAAGGATTGCAAAGTGAGAATAATTGGGAAAAATTCAATTCGTAGGACCCCTATTCTGGCTCTTTTTCTTTTAAATTGATTCTTTTGGAAGAAGGCTTAAGTTTAAGCGATTGATATGTCAAGGTACATAAATAGGATATCTATTACATTAATTTGCAGCTCTTTGTTATCAGTTGTACAAAAATATTAATAATGAGAAAATTTGTTTTTTTAGCCATTATGCTCTGAAAAATTTTACTTTTAGGTCGATATTTTCCATGGATGGTTCAAGTCGAGCATCAAGAAACCTAGATGTGAATTACAAAATAAATGTTGCTGAATAAAAGTTCTGTTCTTTGTTATCATTGTGTAAAAAATTTGAGAAATTTTTTTTTGTTTGATCACGATCCTGGGAAGTAAAATTTGCCTTCATAGTATTGATTATTTCTTATTAGCGTATAAAAAGAAATTTCATTTTGTAAAGAACTATTTCATAATGATGTTTTTTTTCATTTCGAGTTTAAAGAAATTACCTACAAAGTTTTTCCAAGAATTAGAACATTTTTACGATTAACGGTGGTTTCAGAGATTTTAAAGGGTTTTCAATGATAACGAAAGTTTGTAGAAATTCAAAAAAGAATCAAGAGCGTTTGATTTTGTAGAAAATCCTTCAAGGTATGAAATTCGCCCTACAACCTATAACTATTGTTAAAAAAACAATTTTAACCTGAAATAGTTTTTCTTACGTACGTCTTCAGTACTCTTCTAAAATTAATTGCAGTTACAAATAGGAATATTTTTTTCGATTTCATCAATCATGTTTAACAATGCTCATTTTTGAACTTGAGATAACTATAGTTATTTATTATTTAGGTCATTTAAAAAAATTCAAAACGCTTAGGAGAGGTTTCCTAGAATTAAAATGATCTTAGAAGATTTCTAAGTTTTCAATAAATGACGTACCAAGTATTTCCAAGAATATAACATTTTTGCAGAATTTAACGAGATTTCCAAAGCTTTTTGAGGGATTTCAAAATATTTAAAAGGATCACAAAAGTTTCAGGCTGTTTCAGAGGCCTTGGCAAATAATAAGGAAAGCGATTTAAGAAAGGATTCTTAGAGGAAGGATTCTTGCTTTGTGGTATATATAATTTTTATTTATTTTTTACATTTTTCGTACGAAACAAATCCAAATTATACATAATATACTCCTTATTATGTATAACTTTTGCACCTCGGATCCTTATGACTTAATTATTGTTCATTTATATTCCTTTATATTTATTTACTTACTACAATTATTTAACTATATTAAGTATATTTATGCACACTATACTGTACATATTTATCACCAAACTGATGTATGAGCATTTTTATGTGGAAACATACTTGCGTTCTACTGGAAGCTAGGACTTATTGTGCTTACTTGAAAGACACAACAGTTCCCAGTCCATTAACTAAGAGTAATTAATTAAACTCTGCTCTCATTTTAACTTAAGTGTTTACGCAATTCGATACGAAAATGGAATGGCTCTTTTGTTAAACTGTGTGGAAAATAGTGTTTTTATCATCGTGCTGACTTACCAACAAGTTTGCCGAATTGAGCAGGAGGTTTCCATTCGGGATAATGTCTGGGGAAGCGTGCTCTCGACCAGTATGTCTTCAGGGTGACTTTATAGAGAGCCAGCTTACTTTGCCTGTCTTGCTTTTCTTGTGCTGAGGGTCCGCATTGCGCTACAACGTACGGAAGATGGATCCCCAACAGCAAGAGTAGCGACAGCAGAGTCAGCGGCGTCAAGACAGAATGACATCGAAGCCACACACCACTGGACATCTGTTGACACATGTTTAAATCAAATTAATTTATTTCATGACATATCAAGATTTGCGGCAATGAATCGCCGTTGGTTTAAACAAACAAAATCATGCCTTAGATTGGCAAAAACATTCATGTTAATTATCTAAAATATTCATTTGGGATAAAACAATTATTTGGAATCAACCAAAATATATGGCATAATCAACCAAATTTTACTAAACAAAAGATTTTTTTGGTCGAAATAATATTTTATTGTCCATATAATAATCATATTCTTTATTTAACCAAATGTTTTTTTTTGTGTGTGCCAAGAATCATTATCTGGAATAAACATTTATTTTATAACTTTCTTAGATTCTTAGGCTTTTCTGAAACTTAAAACGCGTTTCGATTGTTTCAGAATATAAGTTAAATAATTAAGTTCGACCCCTAGAAAGAGTCAAGAGGATTATAGAAAGTGCTGACTCAAAAATATTTAAGTTAAAAACCACAACAAAAAATGAAAATATATGAAAAACTTTTGGGACGATCATTTAGGACATCTATTAGAAGCCTAAAAAAATGCAAACAAATTTTTGATTTCTGTACAAATTAAAGTTGAACATTTTCAAACCACAGAGAAAAATAGCTCTATGGAAAAGGCGCAAAGAGTTTAGAAAATTTTGTTATGTATATATTATTTAAGTTCTGATGAATTCACAACAAGTTTTCTGCAAATTCCACATACACCAATAAAATCATTCTATACTTATTGAAATATAAATTCAAAAAAATGCTTTTACTAGCATCAGAGGCTGTTTTTCTTCAAACAATCTTGCCTTATCTAAAAATTTGTGAAACAAAAACTATTTCTTAGGTTTATATTTGCAATTTTCATGCTATTTTGTTACAGTAAAGTAAATAACTATGACAATGAAAAAGGAAATTAATTGAAAACCAGAATCATATGATACTGGCGTTTAGCATAAGTTGTTGATTATAAAAAATTTTGAATATTTAAAAACATTTTTATATGACTGAATACTTTCGGAACTATAGCGGAGAAAACAAATATATATAAACCACACTTAAGTAAAAATCACTGTGATATACATTAGAGTGTCATTTGTAATTATTAGTGGGTTTGAAAAACTCGTATTTAAGTAATTTAAGGGTACCTTTTTCTTCTTGAACATTCTTTTTCTTTATTTGTTTCTATGATGACAAAAAGGTCTTTAGTGAAATGTATAAATTTAATAAAAATTAAATTAATTTAGCGTAACTATCTTATTCTATTTTTATTTTAAAAAGCATGAAATGCCACCAAAAATATCTGCGATGTAAAAAATCTTCCAAGTACAACTACATGCTTTTTCTAAATCAAAGTTGGCCGAGTGACTTGGAAAACACTATTTATAATAACATACATTAAGAACATTTTTTATGCACAACCAAGGCGAAAAAATTATACATATAGTGGGAAATATTATTTATACCCAATATTAGAACCAAATCTACCGAATGCGCCTAATAGGTAAAAAAATAAAAATGAGAAAAAACTATACTCCTCATAATTTATTTTTCAAGTAAATGGTCCTTGGAAACCCTGACGGGGAAAATTAGGGCATGGATAGATTTTACTGTACATGTCGTTTAATTCTTGTCACTCTGGACTTGGTCATTTCGATTCACTCAACTTCCAGATTTTTTGACATTTATTAGCCATATTTATATTAAAATTGCGAAATTACAGATTTAATTGTCAAACGCATTGATCGGCATAAAATGCGGGAAGGTGAGTGACTCGGAATGGCCAAGTCCAGAATGAAAAGAATGAAACGACGTGTACAGTAAAATCTATCCATCACCGAAAAAACGATATTCTAATCAAAGGGATAAAATATTCTTAAAATGAGAATATTATTCGGGAAGAAGAAATGCGCAAAGGAAAATGCGCCTTGCTCTGTTCAATAATTTCTTTTAGTGTTTCGTGCCACGTGCTTTCAGATCAGTTCCTTTTTTTGTAAGTTTGACATTGAGTGTTTCGCTTTAAAAAAAAAGTGGCAAGTACATCATACAAATAAATAAATATCTTTCATCATATAGACAAGAATATATATTCTTATGGTAAGAGGGCCTCCATCTTACATTAGGAATATATTCTTGGCGCTACTTTAAGTTGCAAATATTCTTCAACTCAGTGGGAAATTCTTAAAATTAGAATATCGTCTTTTCAGTTATGCCTTCATTTCTCGCGTCGGGATTTCCCAGCACCATTTACTTAAGGGGGGGAGGGAAGGTTTGCACTTTAAAAAAATGGATTTTTTTTTTGTTTGTCTTGTCTTGTTATTAAACATTTCAAGAATATATTCTCCAAATTTTAAGTCGATCTGAGCAAAACTTTTAAAGTTATTGTCTAGTTAGTC
>JAAAKG020016100.1:0-20630 GCA_010014905.2 Druon quercuslanigerum
AAGATCTGATTCTCAGCTGAACGTTGCAAGCTGGCTCTTGCAGCAAGACGCTTCAGATTTCCTCCGATTCCATCGCACGGTCCTTTTCCATGGGCAGTTGGATTAATATTCTAGTCTGCCGGAATGCCAAAATCTTTTTCATGGCACAGAAGATTAGCAAAGTTGTATTTGTTCTTTAAATGCTGTCGTGCTCCATCTGTGACATAATGAAATTTCTTGGGATTGAAACGCTTCTTAAGGTAGTCAACAATTAACCTTTGGTATAAATGCACAGCAACCGTGTCATGGTGTAAGTTGTCTGAAATAATAGCTATGCTCACATGCTTCAATTCGTTCTTCTCTTTATAGCAGATAACTACTGTAAAGATGGACGCCTGGTCATTATTCCAATCAGAAGATTGGATGGCATTTTGAAGCAGGTAAGAATAGTTTTCCACAAAATCGAACATAATCAAAAAAGGTGTATCTAATAATGTGGCTTTGAGGTTCTTAAGGAATGATGCCTGCTGCTTTGCAAAAAAATCATGAGACTTTAAATTCAATAGTTTTTCGCATATTCGTTCAAGAAAGATGTCGGTTTCTGCTACCTCGGTCATTAGATTACTTTTGTCAGTTTGTTGTCAAACTTGATATCTTAATTTGTTGATGCAGTTATCATCTAACATTTCAGTCAAATGTTCTTTCAGGACTTTAATGCCAGGACAATTTTCACATTCACTAAAATGATAAGAAGGAGTATGCGAACATATTCCCAGAATTTAAAGACAATCGAAAAACGTGAATTTTAGAGTTGGGGCAGTTGAGGAATAATGCCCCTTAAACACAGTTTATACGTGAAAAGTTGGTTGAATTATGTATTTGCTTTAAAAAATTGCAAAAGCAATAACCAATTATTGTCGAATAATAAATTGTAATAGTGGGGAATCATTTATCTTAAGAAAAATACTGTTCATTTTTAAGAAACTGCTTTTTGCTTAAAATTTTTGTATAATAACTTTAAAAAGTTTAAACTTCTTGAAACTCACTGTTTAATATTTCTGAATAGTTTTTTCCGATGACTTAATGCGATTTTGGATCAATGTGAGTAATAAAAAAAAATGGCATACTAGAAAACTGTTCCGCGGTATTCTGCCGCATGACGCCCGTGTGCGAGCGCGAGGACTCCCTCTACAACCGGCACTGTAACTCAATAACTCTCTATTTGTCTATTTTCTTATTAGACATTTTTTATAGTAAAAAAGTCAAGCTTTCTTTTGCGACTATTTAAAAAAAAATCAAAGATGCCTAAATTGCAAAAAAAATTGAATAAACAATTGATTTATTGACAAAATTGTTTAAACAATTTTTTTTGTTATAAATAATAAAATAGTATGAAAGAGTGTAAAAAGCACTTTCTAAAATCCTCATAAAAAATTCAAATCGCGTAATTAAAAAGGAAGTTACAGACATTAGAAACTACCCCTGCAGGCATTGTTGTTGAATCTTCAACCACCCCTCACATGGGGAGAGTTGGTAATCCTGGTCTATAAGTTTGTGGATTAACTAATGTTGGGTAGGCGAACATATTCCCAGAATTTTAATACAATTGAAAAACATGACTTTTAGAGTTGGGGCAGTTCAGGAATAATGCCCCATATACTAAGTGGTGAAAGCTTTTGGAATTGTGAGAAATGGCATGGTGCTTAATTACTTGACTTAGAAACACTTAAATATTATAGGTGAAAATAGGAAAATATTCTGTTTAAATAAGGTCAATAGTGGAATTAAATTAAATTCAAAAATAATCTATAGCTAATCAGCTATGCGGCTTTTCTGATATAGTGATTTGCAATTTCCTCAACTGAAGCTTACAATTTCTTTTAGCGTCCATTACAGTAAATAAAAATATCTCTTATTTCTATTCAACCTCCACGTGGAGGTTGCGCGGTCGGATTTACGTTTCTCCTTGTGTGTGTGTTTCTGTGCGTGTGTGTGTGTGTGTCTGTTTATTTGTCTGTCCGACTGTCTGTATGTATGTCCGTTCGACTGTCCGTATGTAATCAGAATGAGTAAGTAGGTTGTTCAATAACGCGTGCTGCCACCCCGACCCTCAATCACTGTCCTAAAACTATCGTCGCGATCGACGGTCCATTATCCCCTAAACGTATTCAATTGGGTTAAAGTATGGGTTCATTGCAGGGTGTTGGAGCGTGATGTTATATTGTTCAAAAAACCGCCTAGTAATCACAGCCCTGTTCAAATTTCGTCGTTGTAGCGCCTAGCATTTAAATGTCCCTGAATGATTACCAGCGCTGTGAACAAAAGGTTCACGATGAAAATGTCAAATGATCGCTCGATCATCCTGTAGAGTAACCACTCGATGGCGACCTTGCCTTGGCCTTCGATTGTATCCAGCGGTTCTGAGGTACCGTGCATACAATCGGGATACTACAGACTGGGTAACGCCCATACGATTACCAACTTCACGACGGGTTTATTCCTCTTCAACAAGAGTCACTGCCCGAGCAACTTCCAGTTCTATCAAGTGACGATTTGGCATAATGAAAAATGAAAACGAAATAATAACAAATTATTCATGAGGAAAAAGGTAGTTTAGAAAAAACTGTTTTTTTAGGTGTTCACTTTCCACGATAATCAAACAGAGATTTGTGTCCTAAACTGGTATGAATCGGGGTAGAAACTCGATTTGGGTCTTTAATTTAAATTTTAATTAAATAAAAATTGATAATGAAAAACATCAGACAAACATACAGACACATTCCTACACACACACTCACACACTCGCACGCACACACAGAAGCGTAAATACGACCGTGCAACCTCCCTGATTAGGACATGTTCAAGCCCAAAAAACGTGAACCTTAAATTTTTTCAAAAGTTTGAAAGTTTGCAAGAAGGAAAAAATTCATTAGATCGAAATGTAACTTTGCAGAATTTTGGGGGGTTATTCCACTATAAAAGAGACACTCAAGATTACTCATTTCATGAAGATTTGAAATTTAGCCGTTGTTGTTCTGAAAAAACACAAATTAACCTTTTTTCCTGTTTTTTAAAATTAATGTCATAGATAAAAAAAATTATACAAGATCGTGACAGAATCTTGTAGAAAATTAATTCCACATTTTAAAACTGCCCTTTGATTATCTGTTCGACCATCGTTTGCTGAGATATCGTCGATAAAAGGCAAAAGGAACCTTGCTGATTTAACGATGTCAGTGATAAATATCTCAGTGAAAAATGGTCGTACCGAGGTTTTAAAAATGCAAATTGAAGCTGAATAAACAAACTATCCGATCCATACTTGTTAAAATTGCGCAGAACATGTAGTTTCAAAAATTTGTTTGCCAAAAGATCTCAAAACTAGAAACTTAAAGCTTCAAAATGCTTTTTTTAAGACTTGATACGACCATTTTTCACTGAGATACAGCATTCTGAAAATCACTAACAATTCGGAAACTTTTTTTTAACCCTTTAGTTTCTTGCATTAGCATATAAATAATTTCATAGGTTAAATTTCAAATGAGTGTTCCTAAAAACCCCTTACACAATGCAAAGTTTATGGATAAAATCGAAAAAATTTAAGACGTAAAAATGAAAATTATAAGGATGGCGGAATGTGCACCTTTCCGTCTCCAACTTAAAAAAAGAGACTGGCAAAGCCCCCCACCGCATCCTCGGCTTACGGATAAAGGATCCCTGAACCTAGGGCTGCTGCTGAAATTAGTAACAATAATTAAAAAGTAGTCCCAAACAATTGCGCAAGGATGATACCGAAGAAATAACCCCTAACTCGAGGCGTATAAACGGTGCTGAAAGCTGAATATCACCTGAATTTGGTGTCTTAAACGGTGATTTTGATATATCAAGCTATCTCTCAAAGTAAGGAGCCTTAACTGCTAGCTGGAACAACAATGACAGCACCAAACCACCAAAAGGTTGTAAATGTGGTTAAAAACGACCAAACGCGCAGGTCACCCGAGAATAAATAAGCAAACCGTGCCGATCACCCTAGATTTGAAGATGCTGAAAATAATTTAGATGGGAACACGACGACGAACCGATAAAACACCCACATTGAGTGCACGAATCAGCTTATGGATTACTTGACTTCTACGATGCCAGCATTATCCCGCTTCACGGAGGTTTTATGTCGTGGTGGTTATACCTTGTGGTGCCAGATACATCCAGAACTTCAGCACCTTTCGAGTCAGTCATTGCGAAATCAACGTGTCTTCTTTTTGAAAACTGGATATGTCCGCGGGCGCTTCCCCAACGGGTACTTGAACAAGCGACGGACGAAGATGAGGCAGCGACATTGAGATCAACCGCGGAAAGTAGGCGCCTTCTCATAAATGAAAGTGTATTCAGGTCAAGAAGAATATTGACATGCACGTTCCTGCTAATCCCCAAAATCTGGCTAAAATGGCTGTCTCCCTTCGTGGGCATATCTCGGAGGAGTTTGACCTACTGACCATCAATTGTTCAGTTTATGATGCTGCCAGAGCTTTGGCTGATTCAAATCGAAGGCTCAAATTGACGGTGGATCTAAGGACCAAAATACGCTTGCACATACTGAACAAGAAGATAGGACGGGTAAGACAGAATGCGTCCCATGTTCCGTGTGTTTCTGACCAGTTATAATCCGGTAGACCGAAGGGAAGAGTTAAAAATTTCAGCCAAGAACTGACGATCATCAGCCACACACTGAGCAGGTCACTGCTGCTGACAAGCAAGCAGCATATTGTTGACAAAATGCGGTTGTTATCTGATCCAAGGATGAGAATACAGAAGATCGAGTGATGGATCGGGGAGACTCAACACTCTCTCGCTAACCCATCGTGCTGAGAGAAGTATACAATATCCCTAAATCACTAGAGTTCAATGAAGATACTAATAATATCATCTGCTTCAAGTTTTGCGACAACTTCTGAAAAAATCTGATCAGAAATGTCCATCAATCAGTTCAGAAGAGGTGAAAAAAGTACTTGGCGATACGAATCACTTTTTCGCTGCCAGGCCAGACGTTATTAATTTGTTCGGCGAAAGCAGTTTACTGCTAGAGACCCAAATATAGCCTACATATTTACGTCATATTTAAAGTAGGAAATGCACACTTCGTAGTAGCTGTTATTAGGACGCACTATACTCCTACCGAACAAGGCAATTTTTCTATCCCAGAGAATTACAGGCCTATAACTTGTTTGAAAACGCTATATAAGATCTTTACAGTTATCCTAAAGAACATGATTATGGAAAAAATTGACCATGTGTAGAGAAAGATACACGAACAACGTGGCTTGAACAAAGATGTCGGAGGCTACCGAGGGAATCTGCTAATTGATAGATGCGTCTGCAAAGACGCAGCAAACTATCAACGCGTCCTGTCAATGGCCCGGATTGACTACTGGAAAGATGTCGATTCACTCTCTCATAGACTTATCACCTGTCTGCTGGGAAACTTGAACGTTCATCCACATATAGTCATCTGGAAATTATCGTGGGACAATGAACAATATCACCTTCCAGATATGCGTATTTCCGGGCAATGTATATTAAAATATATATTCATATTTTTGTTTATATTTTTAAGAGAAGTTTTCAGAAATTGGAAACATAAGAGTATTGTATTTCATGTAATTTTTAGCGTTTTCGAGGCTTGTGGATTGACCTATAGTCAATTCAGTAATAATTTAAAGAAAATGTTTCATGAGATCCCTAAGGTTGAAGAACTTCAAAGCAGAACAAAATTTATATTCGGTCTTTAAAATGGAAGAAAAAATAATATTTTTATTGATATAAGACGTACAAAAGGTGCTGGTACCATTAAATAACGTTTTGTATTTATTTCTAAAATGTATTTTGGACATTTTAGATAGATTTGAAATCATTTAACTGTTCTAGTGCATTTGGGAGAAACACCAAGTTTGCAATGAAGGCTTAATAATTTAAATTTCTTTACAATTAAAATTAGGAATTCACGATGATAAATATCATTTCAGCACAGATAAAACATTCATGTGATTTATTATTCATGTAAATTAACAAAAAGACATCTTACAAAGAACTGCAGGACGAAATTTTAACATATAAGCCCTTCTGAACCTTATATCAATCTAAAAATTATCTTCTTTTCATTATAGAGAAAAAATCATTTTTACGATTTGAAGTTCGAAAACAACAGTTTTTCAAAAAAATTCGTTGAACTTCGATCAAATAAATTTTATTTTAGTCGATTTTCATAGACTTTTTCCCTTTTCATTTTTACAATAAAAAAGAAAAATTATTCATAAAGGTACAATTTTATACATTTCAGAAAGAGGAACAATGCTAAAGAATGAACTATTCATGTATTGCATCGTTTTCGAGGAAAATGAGATTTTGAATAGTTGAAAACAAAAAAATTGTTTTTTACACAAATTGCGTAGTGTGAATTGAACCTGAAAATAACCGGAGGGCACCCCGGAATACATCAACAAGAGAGAAATTGGTTCACAAGCACTTTTGAGTTGAACATAGATGAGGTTAGCCGTGGTGGTGTCTATATGTGTAAAAATAATGAACGTGAAAAAATCAAACCGCTCGAGTTTCGCAGTTGATGACACAGTCCGTTTTAGATCGGGATTTATAACACTAGGGAAAACAGAAGCAGATAGGGGGAGATTCGGTCTTGAGACACCGTCGTGTTCGGGCGTGTTTGTAAACGCGTGAAAAATGGAAATATACCTGGAAAATTCCATTTATACCCATAATATTTTTTTGCAAAATGATAACACGCTTACTCATATTATCTCTCAATATATGACTAAATCTAACATTGACCTAATTTTCTCTTCCATAAATATATGCTGATAAAATTTCTATTAATACATCTGAGGAGACTTGGGGTCCAGACCACTACTCTATTTTCGTTACCTACACCACACACAAAAACATTTACACGAAAAGAGCATTCAACATAAAAACCAAACGTACTGGTTGGTCTCTGTGCACTCAATCTTTGGATAAACGTTACTCTAATTTTTTCGATGAATATGATAAACTCAATCTCTGTAAAAAATATGACAAATTTGTTAAAATTATAAAAAACTGGATTAGAAAAAGCACTCCTCAGCGTAACAAAAACTATAGACAGAAGAAAATTAGTAACCCAGCACCTTGGTAGGATGCTGAATGCTTTCGCGTAAAAAGTCTCCGCACTGCTTCACTCAAAAAGTGGAATTTGACTATTTGATAAAGTATAAAAAACCATGCGCAGTTGCAAAAAAAGCTTTCTAAAGAAAGAAAAAAAAACTGCTTCAGAAAATTTTCTGAGAGCATAGACTTTCGATTAAATCCCACCTTTGTTTGGAACAAATGCAAGGTCTTTAAAAATAAATGGGTTAAAATAACTCCTGCTCATTACAAATAGAATTTACAATCTGAAGATAACATAAGTATTGCAATGAATAAAATGTTCCCTCCCGGGGTCCCTTCAAACCCTATCACATTCCCAGACTGTTCAGAAAATGATGTTCTTGGAGCTCAATTCACCTTTCTTGAACTCAATGTTGCGTTAGAAGAAAAAAACAAAAAACCTTCTCCAGGCATGGATGAAATTGACTTTGATATTCTGAACAATCTGACCATTCAATATAAATGGATACTTGTAAGCTCAATGAAATGTACTCTAAGTCTGAATGTCCTCTAAGCTAGAAAAATTCCTTTGTTCACTTTATTCTGAAAGCGGACGAAGTTGTTCTTCGTCCCATATGTCTAACTTCGTGCTTGTGTAAATAGTTAGAGACTTTGGTAAAAACACAGGTTAAAGTGGTGGGCTGAACACCACAATCTCATCCCCCATAGTCGAAACGGCTTTAGAAAGGGCAGATCCTACAAAGACAACTTAACCTACCTTAAAGCAAAAATAAATGAAACTTTTCTCGAGAAGAAACAAGTTCTAGTCGACTTTCTTGATGTAAGCGCCGCATTTTATAATGTCAATATAGACGTTCTCATTAAAAAACTAGCCTACAATGGATGTCCGAAGAACCTAGTAGCTTTTGTCAAGGATCTCACTCATTCCAGATTTATATTTTCGGATTTCAATATCGATTATCCAAAAATTGTGTTCGAAGTTGTCCCACAGAGAGGGGTGCTAAGTCCGTTACTATACATTCTCTACGTCGCCGGTATTACCGAAGATCTCCTAAAAAGAGTGTCGGTTTTGCAATTCGCTGACGACCTTGCCGTGCTTATCAAATTCAAGAAATTGAAAGCAAATAGCAAAATTTTAGAAAACTCAATTCAAAAGATAAACAATCATTTGCGTCAGTTGGGTCTGGATATCTCTTCTACTAAAACTGTTCTCGTTCATTTTAACAACGAAAGGATAGCCCCCGGAAATGCTGAAATCATCATCCATGGTCAAACTATAAAATCAAAATATTCAGCACGCTTTTTGGGAGTAATCTTTGATCATAACTGGTCCTTTAAACTCTAGGTCGAAGCCGTGAAAAACAAATGTAACAAAGCACTAAACATTATTAAATTTTTACGTA
Organism: Druon quercuslanigerum; assembly: GCA_010014905.2. NCBI lineage: Eukaryota > Metazoa > Arthropoda > Insecta > Hymenoptera > Cynipidae > Druon > Druon quercuslanigerum. The sequence goes on from JAAAKG020016100.1 coordinate 8,538, forward strand.
GAACGTGGTGGGTCTCTGATCCAGTGACTAATCATTTTGTGCAAAAGTTTTATTCGACCGATAATGGAATATGGCTCTTTTGTATATCTTTCAAATAACAAATTCATCTTTGACAAACTCGAAAAAATTAAAAACTCGGCCATGCGTGCTGCCCTGGGATACCGCATTTCAACTTCCACTAACATCCTACTCGCAAAATCTAAACTTATTTCAGTAATTCACCGCACAAAATTTCTTTTTTAATGCTACTCGGCAAAATTTTTCTCGAACAGCAGTTCGTTTACAAATGTAGCTCTTTCAAGCTACCTAACTGCATTTGAAAGGTATGCAAGGGTCCATAATGACTATTTCTATGAATGCGTCTTGTCATTTAGTAACATGAAAAACAAAATAATTGATCACAGCTACTTCTTTGAACAGCTGTAATATTTCTAAAATACCTTTTACCGACTTCCACCAATATTTCAAGGAAGATTCCATAGTTAATACTCTTATCAAAAATGAAGAGCCTGGCACGGTTAAGGGTGTTTCTTATTTTGCTTCATATAATACGAACCACAAGTCTCCGTGGTATGCTAAAAAAAGTTTAAACGCAAATTCATCACGACCATTAACCTTTGCCGGGATAACCATTACAATTTGGCTACCTCGCTCTCTCAAATTGGTTCCATCGACGAACCTAAATGTAAATGTGGCTATGAACAAGAGGAGCTGAACCATGTAGTCTGGCAATGCACAACTTATTACTCTCAAAGACTTAAACTAATCAAAAATCTAAAAAGGAAAACGAAAATACCCGCGCCTCACTGTATGGAAATGTTCATCGCTGAACCAAATATCTCTGCCTGTCTCCTCATATTTTCGTTTCTGGAGGAATGTAACCTTGATATCTAAATTCGCTTGTCTAGAAAATTAATCAAATCTGCACTTCACTTTTGTTCTCTCTTTTTTATAATTAGTATATTGCCGGAGAAATTATACGACGTAAGAGAATAAAGAAACAGAAATTGAAAGTCATAAACGAATATGTGATTAAGAGGTTACTTTAAATATATAAGAGCAAAAATTACATTGTTCGGTTTCAACAATAGAAAACTAAATATAAATATTCTAAAAGTCTGTCGAACGTGTTCCAAAAGACAGCTTTTTTATACTATATACTTTATATGGTATTGTATGTTACGTTAAAGCTTTCTGCGAGAACTAGATACACCAATCTCAGGCGATAAGCGTTGCTGCTAACTTTGTTTCGTAAGAAAATTGTAGAAGTAAGTGCCAGCAAAATTGTGGAAAATTGAACGTTATAAATAAAACATTTTTAAGGATGTATTCTACCTTTATGTACGTTTTTATATGCAAATTAACTTGATTCAGTAGTTATAGTTTCTATTATTTTTATAAATGAATTTTCTCTTAAATAATTTTAATTTTAGTCAAAATCATTCAAAAGCACTCAATTAGAATTGAAGATTAAATAAAAAATTTTCTTTTAATTCTGGGTAACCAGCAAATTTCTAATATCTCATCCGAAATCATTACTATTGATAGTCAGCATACAAGTACGTTACTAACTAAAATGTGTATCAAAGTAAATTAACCCTAATTTTAACCGCAATCTTAAAATATAATTGTAAAACCCAGCTACAGTATTTATAAAATTTTTAAAAATATATTTTACTATAGATATTTATTACACTACTTCATTGATATTACTCTTTTTAGATGTTTAAAACATAAGCTTTAATAAATAAATAAATAAGTCACTATTATTCTTAATCTTTCCGTTTCGTAATACATCTAAAACTTTAAAAAAATTTTCCATTATGATACTGCTACGATCCGGCATCAGATTCGACGTCGGATACAATCCCAAATTCCGACGACGATTTCGAAGTCGTTTCTGGCTACGTTTTCGTCATAGAATCCGACGCCGGATTTTTCCGTAGGGTATTTTCGAACTTCGGTTTATTTGCAGAATTTTTTTTTAATTTAGAATATTAAACTATCGTAAGTTCAAAAGTTGTTTATTGAAATAGAACACATGGATTGACATCTAAGTGGGCTCTCTGATTTCTGGAAATAAGATTTTCGGTAAGATAAAAACATAATCTTGAAAAATATTGAAAGTATCCATTTTCTCTTTTGTTAGAGAAAAGTCTCCTTCTATGAGGATGCAAATTGATTTAACGCCTATGTGGAAGAAAAATTCTCATAAAATGTGTACAGATAAATACAACTATATTGAATACACATATGGCACTACTTCGCAGCGGTATTAATATATTGTAATATCAAACAATATTAGTGAAATGCCAAATTACCCAAACTGGCAGCTAACACTCGATGCATAATATACTATTTTTTTGTTTTTAAGGTAATATTTTTGTAACAAATTTGATCTTTTTTGGTAAAAGAAGAGAAAATTCTATATATGTCCGAATTAATACAACATTTTTTCATTTTTCAATCTTCTTATACACTACAAAAAGTACATCTTCTCATAAGACTACATGCTATTTTCAATAATTGCTTTCTCGACTATGAAGCTCTGAAAGGTTTCAAAATTTTAACCAGAGCTTCAGTGAATTTTGATAAAACTGTCATCCAAATATCGACCGATTCTAATTTGTAATTCTATTACCGAGGTTACTCCCTCAACACTCTTTTCAGGGTACAATGTACCTGCAACAAAAAGGACCTATTGTAGTGTAAATCCTGCACTGCAACAAGCCAATTTCTTCATTATCTCTATGTCTCAAGGTAATGTCACCCTGCGACGTAGGGTACGAAGTACCAACCACTTGGATACAAAGTGTTGGCTACCTGGTGTATGATGTGTAAAACCAAAAAAAAAAAACATAACAGTTTGGAATTTCTTACCCCAAGTCGTAGAGATATTTGAATCACAACCAAGGTAAAGTAGACACCCTTATAATTCTACCTGCAACAACGTTTATTCGTACATTTTTATCATGTACTTTACAGGGATATTAATTATTACGAAAATAATATTTTGTCATCTGTGAAAAAATCGATTTACCTTTCTTGTAGTCGTTAATCTGTTCGCTTTTCTAACTTAAGTAACAAAACCGAAAGTGAAAGGTATTGCCACCCTCTAGAATGAAGTTCTTCTGACCCAACTGGTTGGTCGAAAACGGCTCCATCAATTCGAGGCGGTTTAGACTAATTTCATCGCCTTTTAAAAAAATATCCGGGTTTTTCCTCATGCAGGGTTAAAATATAAATATCGAATAATGTACTAAGCTCCATGCAAAAATGTACTTTAGTCTTACGATATGTAAAATGTATCTCTATATATTAATATAAACAAATCTCGTCGACTCCGCGCTCTGTCAGGAATTCACCCCTCTTCAACCCTTCACCTCTTCATCCTCTCCTCCTGCTATCTCTCACCCTTGCTCTAAAACTGATCGCTCACCTCCACCCCGTCTACATCCCACAGTACTTCCCTTCCCCTATGCTATCCATACTTTCCTTAGCACCCCCCCTGACCTAACCTCACTCATTGATCTTCCTCCACCGTTCCCACCTCAAGTCATTTGGATCTTCTAGTGGATTTATTAATGGTCCTCAGCGCAAAACCTTGAAGCGTCTACCAAGTTCCGCTTTTATTGGCTTTAATATAGGCATACCATAGTATTTAAAATAAAATTAGTTAGATTTTTTAAAATTTTATATGTTTAAATAATTATTGCAAAACTTTAATAATTTTCACAGTTTTTGGTGGGTAAACCAATAATAAGCCAAATTTTGAAAAAAATGTCTTTACTCACAAATCTCCAGCCTAAATCTGAAGTAATAAATCTTATGTCCGAGGCGCAAACTACCAAACCGCAATTCTCTTGCGTAAGCCCCAAAACCAATGTATATAAAGTCATCTGCATAAACGGTAGTTGAAATTTAATATTCATTAAAATATGAAAAGCTGTACTATGTGTATGAAATCTATTAAACACTTATATATTATATGTTTGTAAACTTAAAGTGGTTTTATTTCTTTAAATCTTATACAATGTTCATAATTGAAGTTAGTTATTATGAGGGAAGGTTACAATTGTTTGAATATAATAACTGACTTGTCTAACAATAGTCCATTATGTAATATCATTTTAGATTCTCTAATTTAATTTTTAATTTTTGACTCATATTCTTTTATATCACCAATATTGTTCGTTATTATTAACTATTTGGTAGAAAATGTTACGTTCATTATTGTATTCTTTCATTTTTATTATTGTCATGGCACTTGTTGTTTTTATCCCTGTTACCTCACATCTGTTTGGTTACACAGTTAAAGTTAATTCAATACAATATTTGCACAACCTCATTTATCAATTATGTCATATTTTTAAGAATCTAAAATATAATAAAATCGTTCAAACTTTTTACTTTTAATTTCAAAAATTTTTCAATTTTTAACATTTTTTTAACTTATTTAAATTTAAAGTTAGTTTGATTTCGAGAAATTGGAAATGGAGAGGTGTGTTTTTTATTCTAGTTACTACAATTTGTTGACCTAATGTACCAACCAGTGTATTCCTGATGAGTAGGAGCTTAAAATCCAATTTTATTTTTTGTTAAATGGAAGAAAGTATCATATTTTATGTTGAGAATCGAAAATTACTAATAAACTTATTTTTATTTGATGGAAAATGGAATTATCTTAGCGATTATCATGAATGTATTTCAAATTTAATCAACACTTTCCAAAAAGCAATTTCATATGCTTCAGATAACAATTTTAATATGCATTGGTATTTTTAATTTAATGCTATTTCTAACAGTGACTGTACTTTTAAAAACCTAACATTTTTAAAGATTTGAAATGCAATTCAACGTTTATTTTGACATTTTTTATTTAATCTAAAAATTATCGAAATTATTATTTATATTATCGTAGGCTAAACAATGTACAAACATTGTTTGTCCAACACCCACGATGGAAATGGGACTTCGAAGGCTCGTCTTGAAAAGGCGAAATTGTCGATTCCTTAACTGATGATGTCACAGTGGCCGTGCTCGTTGCGCTCACGCAGCAAACTTCACATTCTATTGGAATTGCCGACATTTCCCAATCGACGCATAATATACTATTTTTTTGTTTTTAAAGTAATATTTTTGTAACAAATTCGATCTTTTTTGGTAAAAGATAAAAATTCTTTTCTTTTTGTTGGAAACTATTTCTTTAAACTACACAAAAATTTATATAATTAACTTTAAAACTCAACAATTGTGTACAAAATCATCCAACCCATTTTTAGATAAAAATTGATATGATTCTGTTTGAAAATTCAACTATTTAGTTGTCAATTTTCAGGAATAAAAAAAATATAAAGCAGTGACCTATTTGGTTGAACATTAAAGTATTATGTTGAAAATGTATGTATTTTGTTGAAAATTTCTATTCTGGTTGAAAACAAATTTTCTTAAAAGATGAAGCTTTCGATTTGAAATTATACTGTTTTAGTTGTAGAGGTCGCTTGCTTTCAGCCTCCCTTAGGGAAACCCATAATAAATCTTTAATCGCGCGACTTTGTTTACGCAAATCAAGTCGCGCGTTTCTATCGCCCATAAGGAAACTCATCTTAAGGCACAAAATCATAAGATCATAAAAAACCACATGTCTCAAGCAATAACACCAAAAACTATCATGTTTAAGCTTTAAAGCCAAAACGGAATGACTTTCCGCGCAGTAATAATTAGTTGTTTTTTTTCAGGAATTCTTCAGGAATATTTCAGAACTATTCTTTTATCGAAGAATGGTGATACAATGAAGAGTTTAAGACCATAGATAAAGAGATATTGCGACAGTAAGGAGCATTTTATTTTCGACCCAAGTGCACTTTACGTGCTCGTATAAACCACTCGGGCCAGTTTCGCCCATTAGATTCTTGGCACCAATGCTGAGGAATGCGGGTAGTTAATTGGAGTGTCGTTTTAAAATATACCCTCACACGGCTGCATATCTTCCACTAATGAACCATCAAGATTCAGGCTCTCAGATTCGCGCTTAGCTTTTAAGTAATTCGCTAAGTTGGCAGACTCATAACGTCATATCTCTAAAATTTCCTGTTCGAGAAAAGTAAGTTCTATCCTAAAACAAAATTAATCTCTACCCTATTTTTTAAATATTTAATCTATCAGAACTTTATAATAGATTAGGTAAGAGAATCTGCAAAAGCCGAAGCTTCCAGGGGTCGTCCATAAATAACGCAATTTTCCGGCGATTTTAACCTGCCCCCATATATGTAACGCTTTTTCTACTTTTATTGTAGTATTTCATCTTGGTCAGAACGGAAGGGTAGACAATTCCTAAGCTAAATTCTATGAAGATCCAAAAACTTTTTGGCTGTTTTACAGTTTTGTATTTGATGCAGATAGCAATTTGCTTTCTTAATTCTAAATATTTAAAAAAAGTGTTTACTTTAACACTGCAGCTTTTTATTAGCATTATTCTGTGTATTATTCCTTTTTGAAGATATTTGTTTCGATCATTTGAATTTTTTAAATTTTAGTTTTCAGAAATGAAAATTTGAAATTTGCAATATTCAAAAGAGAAAAATTAAAATAAAAAATATTTAAATCCGAAGACGTTTAAACTTGAAAAATTTTAAATTAAAAAGATTCCAACAAACTAAAAGCGTATAATAAATTAGTATGAAGCGTTACCAGAAATTATATAAGAAACATTTAGGCAAAATAGAGACCATTCTTCGTGTCGCATAGCGATACGAGAGATTTTTGTCTTGCTCATTTCAGTCGTTCGAGAAGCATTCTCAAAAACGAAGAATTTGATTTTTTTTATCGTCTCATATCATTTCGTTCCTCGTACGAGTATCGGTGGAAACATGATTGACGCGAATATCATACGATGTAGTCAAACATCGATGTCGCCACAAGCGCCAAGCAATTCAAAGTCTTTTTCAATAAAATAGTCTGTATTTGCAATTGATTATAATATCTTTAGAATCTATTTAATTTTACATAATATCGCGGTCAATATTTTCATTTACATTCCCAGAATTATATTATAATAATTAAGCCTTTTTTTTAATATTTCATGGATATATACGTCAATTAAGAGCCAGTTTTCGATCCTATGATAATAATTATAGGATAGGTACATAATTAAGCGCTTGGATGCAATAATGGTCTTCATGTGTTTTTAGAAAACCGTTACTTTTCATTTGTTCAAATCAAGAACAAGTGACTTCTGAAAATGCAAGAACACCATTTAAAGCTTTAACATTTATCGAGGTCCAAATTACCAAAGTTTTCGTTTGTAAATTTTATTGTCCATTATACTCCGACCTCTATAAACTATGGAGCCCACCGGGCATGCCTGCCATGTCCAGGTTAGTACTAAACAGTTGGCATTTGCTTCGGATTAAAATTTTACTACTGATAAAACTGGTAGTTTTGTCAATTTCTAGAAGTATCTAGTAATCTGCTGGAGATAGGAGAAAATAGAAAACGTTGTTCGAATTGGCCATCCAAAGATTATAATTATTGCAGATAAATACTCACTAATACATAAAAATTCATTACCAAGAAGATTAATATAAACATTTATGAAGTTTGAAGCGGATTAGTGATGACCCTCAGAAGGGTCACAAGACATATAATTTTTGTCTGCAAGTAGAAAATGTCCGTCTTAAGACAGACCTTCCTACTGAGGGGAATTTTCTTCGATATTGTTTAAATGCCAAATAGGAATTCAACACCACCACGGACCTCTACTTAATCAACTTCGTTAGAGCGACCCCTCCTCCCCCAGCCTCTGGATCTGCGAAGAGGCACATGGTGGTGGAACTCGAATATGTGTTCATTGAGATGATTTCATCCCTCAGTGGACAGGCCTGTCTTCATATTTCGAAAAATAGTCAGTGTAAAATTAACAATTTAAGTCCGCGTAAAAAAAGCTTGAATAATTATTTTCGACTTTAATCCTAAAATCATAATGCAGCGTGACCAGACAAAAAACTAATGGGACAGACTTTAAACTGATTTATAAAATCCTCAGCCCTTAAATATTGAAATCTACTTTCGATTTTTATCTTTTTTCACTCAATATAAGTGACATCTGCTAATCTCAAATATTTAAAATACGATTTTAATAATATTTATCAATTTTTCAGATTAAATCTTTAGGTTCCGTTGGTTTTATTTATTTCTTTAATATTAGAAATCAAAATAAATTTTCATTGTAATTTCATGTTAATTCTTGGAGAAAATAAGTAAACGATTTTCTCCGCTTGACTTTTATATTTATTTAATTGTACACAAGGACCTTTAGAATAAAGTATTTGTAATCAAGCGAGTGAAATAAGTAGAAATCGAGAATAAGAAACAGTAGAAAAAAGAGGATATGCAAGAAGATAAGAATCTTGATAATAGCTTAACGGATTACAGATGTGGTCCTGACGGCTGACATCAGACGGACGGAACCTCCGGTTTTGGCAAAAGTCGAAGGTACAGTCAAAAACGTTCACATCTCATAGATTTACATCACTGAGAACTTTTTGTTAGTTTCTGGGTTAAGGTACTTTCCTTACCTCTCATCGTCCTTTGACCTTCCAGTTATCAGCGGGAAACTAAACTTAAGTGCCTTCTTTAAAAAGTAGTCAACACGCTATAAATTATTTGTTACGGAAATTTTTTGAAAAAACGTCAGAAAACTGTGATAACTTAAAAACCTTCAGTTTAATATAATTTGTTTTAGACGAAAACAATTAGAAGCATTCATCTGAAGAATTAATGAATAACTTCTCAAATGTAAAAGAAACATTAGTTAATTTAACAAATCTTACAATAAAATCGATTGAAACTGCAAATTTGTTAAGTTGATATTAAATAATAGAAATGAACCTCAATAATATTGATATTTGCATAAAAATCATTTACATTATGAGGAGGATAAAATGGAACTAATGATGTAGTCTATACACATAAACAGAATATTATACACTGGGCAACCAACCCTGCAAAAATATTAAAAAAATTACTGAGAATAGAAGTTGTTTATTTGTTTTTAATTATTAAATTGATAACAAAGAAAGCTAATTTATGAACCGCATGACATGTGTGAAGTGACTGTTACGCCAACCTGCGCATTACATCATAACATATACTTTTTGATCACCTGATAGCAAAATATCTTATAATCTAAAGAACAATGAGAAAGAATAATGAGAATTACGACCATCAGATTATTAGAGTTTGTTTTATTTTTCAACAGGCGGCAGTTTCTTAAGCTGCTAAGTAATGCGCGTGTGTAAAAGGTGTATAATATAATTATTTCCTTTAGTTAAGCGACGGAAATAAGATAGCGGTTATCAAAGGAGTGAGTTATGGAACAGTTGAGTCTAGAATTTATTGAAATTCTATAAACATGAAATCTTGTAATTGGAATTGCTATACCTACTTACTATTTTCATAACATACTTCTTTCATTACCGTCATCTTATGAAACCCACTTTATGCGCTCACTTAACTAGACGTATTAATTGAAGGGTCCGCGATCTAAACCTGTTGACTAACATTTCAGTAATTTTACACGGTCAACGAACATCGTTGTTATTTTTGAAAATTTAAATATTTTTTGAACCGTGAAATGTTTCTTGTTCTTTTACTAAAAAAAAAATACGTTAGTATTAAAACATTTAAATCCAAAGTAAACGTTACACGACAAGTGAAAGCTATACATATATTGTTTACAAGGGGTCAGCGATCTATAGATGACAACATCGAAAATGACGTGAAAGTAGCCACAAATAACTTTTGACAAACAAATATGATTAACTTAACACACACTGTCAAATGTTTCACTGCCGTATTCTGTAAATAAACTGAGACAATGTAAGAAAAAACAAGGATTTCCCATAAGACGTCGAAAGCAGTACACAGGTTAAGAGCGCGGACTTTGACGTAGGTACCGAAAAGCGATTTTCAAAAATTCAATTAAAAAAAACTAAAAGAAATTTTGCTGTTTCTTTTGCGGGATAATAACTGTATATAAAAAATGTTCCAGAAAAAAATCAATTTCGAAAAAATGCCAGTTAACAGGCTTAGACCGCGGACACTTCAATTATATTCGGACACCGATTTGAATACGGTTTTGGTTTTGACCTTCGACTCATATGGCGGTTCTCCGAACGTAAACATCAGGGCCATATAATAAATGAGAGTAAAGTAACGCAATGCGACGTAGTATATGATGCATCTGTTCGAAATTTGCGGAGTAAGTGGCTAGTGGAATTGAGAGAACTAATTTTCAAAGTATAAAATCGACTGAACCTGGAACATACCGAACAGAAGAAAAGTATCAACCAATGCTTAATCCGGATTTAAAAAACATGGCGGGACTTTTTACGGAGTTTATGTTCGGAGCTGCCTTGACAGAAAACTTGCAAATACTCTATTTAGAGTCGTTCGCCACATTATGCTACTTGGTCTTTAATATTTAGAAAATTCAGATATATCTAAGGTACAAAGAGTGAGCTATGGTATTTAGAGAAAGTGAGTGAACATTTTATATGAATCAGAATTGGGATACGAAGAGTTCATAGACGCGGGTATGCAAAACTGAATTTCTTAAATTAATTTATGAGTTACGCAACTTTAATTGAACAATCATACACTTCTTATGAAAGAATATCATTTATTACCAATTTTTTAATTTTGCTTGTCTAATTAAAGCCCGTGAAGAAATCTCTAGATCTTTTCCCGATTACCGATCAGGCCCGAGTCGCGCTGACATTATCTGGTCCGGAGTCGTGCCAGACCGGGTTGGCTAGGTTCCCTATTGCAACGCCACCTAATACGTGTTCAAGGAAATCGCGAATGGCAGTGTAGTTACATTGAATAGTTATTTTCGACAGGCACATTCCGTATATTTTGGTTGAATCCAATTAATATTTTAAAATACCAAAAGTAATATCCACTAATCCCCCCCTAATGTTTGGAAATTCTTAAACTTATTGTTTTTGTACTGAATCTGGGGGTTTCCCATCCCAAATTTCTGACCTGAATCCTCGAAATCAGTTGACAGTTCTTGAGCTAACACAAAGTGCGATAAATCGTTGAATGGCCGCTGGGCTCCAGGCTAACATATTATCGAAAATATAAGGGCTGTTATTATCGATTTTTGATACACAAATCCGGTTTAAAGTAAAAAATAACCACATCCCGTGCAGAAATTCAAATGGGGAACTAGTCGGGCTCCCGACCAGTTGATCCCACTTAAAGTCGGGGACTACTCGGATCACTTGGCTAGCCCCCGACCAGTATCGTCACGGTAGATTAGTCGGGGGCTAGTCAGGCGACCCGACTTGTCCTAGTACGGGCCTGATCGGGTTAGTTATAACGAATATTTCCAAAAACGGAGTGTTTACATCAGATGTGTTTTACTTTGCTGCAGTGCATCATATTTCTGTGTTAGTATAGCTGAAGAGGCAACACTCGCAAAGTAGGCAGTCGATATATACTCTGTCTTTGGAAATCATCGTGAAGACTATTTTCTTCAGGAGATTCGCATTTACTTTTTTAAAAGAAATAATTATGTGGGCAATGCATGAGAACTATAATTACAAGAATTTTATATTTTTATTTCAATCAATAATATGATTTCGTGAAAGCTAACATTTTTGGTAGATTAGACGAATTAAAAATAAAAGCTTTGAAAAAATAGTTAAATTTTTATACAAATACAAATTGTTAAAGAAAGATTTTTAATAAAAAGCTAATTTTGTAGCAAATAGATTGATTTTTAATGGAGCAATATTTATCTTGAAAAAGAGGAACTTCTAAATCAAAATGACACATTTAAAAAAAAATAGTTTTAATCTAAAATAAATTTTAGTTGACTTATTAGCAATAAAATATGGATTTTAAAGAAAAAGTTAATGTTCTACGAAAGGACCTGAATTTTTAACCCACAAAGACAAATTTTTAACATAAAAGTTGAATTTGCAACAGAAAAAATGTATTTTTTAGAAAATTATTAAATTTTCAGCCAAATAATAAAATTTAGAGCTAAAAACATAATTTTCAGAAGAAAGTTTTTGTGAATTT